>QZLH01001007.1:14340-25994 GCA_003833135.1 Oehlia diaphana | reverse complement strand
GTAAAAAAATATTAGTTCAAATACGTACCATAGGCTTGTTTGATCGGAGCTTTATAAATTTCAACAAATTTTTTACATAAATCTTTACTCAAAGGAGCAGCAGCACTTATAGCCAATTTTAAACTTGATAGATCATACTTTCTCGCTATAGGATTATTAACCAAGAGCAAAACTATAGGGGGAACGATTGGAGCTATATTTACTTTATAATCTTGAATCGTACGACAAAATTTTTCCAATTCGAATTTACGGAGGATAACACATGAAGCTCCCTTGAAATTACAATGAAAAATAACCCAAAAAAATGCGAGAAAGAAATAAATTAGCACGTGACAGAAGGAATGAAGACAAAACTTTTATATACCTTAATAATAACAAGGTGTACAAGAAGGGTCAATCCGTATATATGGAAGAAAGGCTAAATTTCGAATCAATTATGTAATTAGTAAAGTACATAAGTACATGTTCCAAACCCAAATATTATTTATAACTTACGAGAGTTCCTATATAAATATTTTCACGGTTTATTTGATTCTCAAAATTATCAATTTGAGTTATATTTGAAACCATATTATAGTGCGTGGTTTCAACTCCTTTATTTTTTCCCATGGTACCGGAACTATAACATAAATAAGCAGTAACTGATTTTACTTCTTCCGGTGTATATTCTATTGGATTGATTTCTTGATTAGAAAATAAGGATAAGAAAGGTAGAAAATCATTGATTTCGTTTTCGTCGAATAAAAATATTTTGGATTCGTGAATATTTGCTGCTTTTGCGGCCTCGATAGTTTTGCTGAGATAACTAGGATGACTTATAATAACAGATGCACCACAATCTATTAATTGAGAGGCAAATTCTTCAGATGTATTATCTGGATTGACCGTTGTTACTATTCCTCCTAAATAAAAAAAAAAAAAAGTTAAAATTTTGGACTAAAAAAAAATAATTGGATCTTTTTTTATGATAAATTTTATTTACCAGCTGCGATTGTACCAAAGATAACCACCGGATAATCAATCTAGAAAAAAAAAATTATATAAGAAATATTGTAAAAATGATTTTCTCTATATACCAGAATAATTATTATTACTTACATGATTATGAGAAAGTATTGCTAAAACATCTCCACGTTTGAAATCAACTTTTTTTATCAATCCAAATGCTAATTTCTTTGAATTAGTTTTAAGTTGACCCAATGTTAATTTTTTATCGGTTATAGCATCAATAAAAATAACTTTATCATCATCAATTCCATAAGGATTACTAGTAATAAATTGATAAATTCCGATTAATGTCAGGAAAATTGGATTTGAAAATCATTTTTATTTTTTAATATATACTATATAAAATACGATTGACTTCAGCAAAAAGAAGTCCAATTTTATATAAAACATTTTTGATTATAAAGTTCCAAAACAGTAATTTCTTATTTTGATAAATATATCATGTGTTTAAAAATTTCGAAATCCAGACTCAGGTTCATAAAGTAACTTTTTCCTTTTTGTGAATTCTATTTTTTTAATGAGATTTACCTAAATTATATTTTACTAGACGTACAAAATCATATGATGTTACAATATTTTCGTTTGAATAATGAAACGCGGAATTCCATCGTAAATAAAATGAATAACCCGCATATAGATTGATAATGAATGCTGAGTTCCAACTTCCAAGCATTGTAATTAAAATGAATTGGGTTATCATTTATCAATGAAGAAGCTCATATAGATTGTAATGATTAATGCATGTCACTATTATACTATTATTATTACACATTTTCTCATGGACTCGTGAGATACTATATTTCTTATATTAAATTTTTACTTATCAAAAGGATTTAATAATGTTGATGAATTTTTATTTTATCTCGTTCATCTGTTGCATCCATTCAAAGAAGAAATTATATATTGGAAATTGGAATTAACACACGTACACATAGTATTGGCTGGCATTATAGATCATGTGATACCCATTCATCAACTTTGACAATACTGCTCAAATTATTAAATCCGAGATACATAACATATAGTATATAAAAAAGTAGTAAATTAATTAGATCAGAGTAGTAAATCTAAGTCTATTTAAATATTAAGTCTGGTTTTTTTTTTTGTCTATAATAACCTATTTAAGTATTAACCTCAAATATTTTTTTTTCTGTATAATTTTTTAGCGAGTTTTCACAATAAAATTTTTTTCCATTTTTTTTCTCTTGTGATATATATGCGTGTGTATTTATAATCAACGACTCCCAAGTTTTTTTTTTTTAACGCGATATTCTATCCTCTGATTCAAATTCAAGTTATAGTATAAGTTTTCCACGTGATAGACAGATCTGTGCGATAACGGGTAGACTTTTCTCTTTTTGTCTTTTTGGCGTAAAATATATCGAACATATTGTCAAAAAGAAATATATTGTGTGCATATCTACGTATTATACATAAATTTCACAGGTATCAAAACAATGGAAACACAACAATAGAATCACTATAAAAAAAATTTCTAATCTAAAAATTAATGAAGTCATTTTACATATTTTCTTTGTTTTTATTTTAATAAAAAAAAAATCGAATAACATATTTTAAGTTATTTAAGGTTTTAACCGAAGAATTTTTAATTCGTGTGATGAGCAAATAAAGTTTATCGAGATATGATTCATCTAATTCATCTAAAATTAAACATCGTTTTTTAATTGGTTAAATTACGCGAAACATCAAAACCTGAGATCATTTGCGTTTAAACCAAATCTGAATAAGAATATTTATATTTAGTAAGTTCATACTCACTACGCAATACTCATGTAAGCATGGATAAAAAAAAGCCGCACATCATCATTTATTCATTTACGTCAAATTTCATATGAAAAATACGCAAGAGAATCCCTCATGACCCTACGGGTAAACAAAGCTAGTAAAAACTTTCCAACCAAATACAGTATATTTTTTTTTTTATTTTCGAATTTTATTTATCATTTATTACCACCAATGATGAAAATATTTA
The DNA here is from genome assembly GCA_003833135.1 of Oehlia diaphana. Classification (NCBI taxonomy): domain Eukaryota; kingdom Fungi; phylum Glomeromycota; class Glomeromycetes; order Glomerales; family Glomeraceae; genus Oehlia; species Oehlia diaphana. The sequence continues at coordinate 22,993 of QZLH01001007.1, read as the reverse complement.
AATTATTGTTATTTGAGTATGTATGTCACTGAGAATATGCTCTACCAATAACTGTATTATAATGCAGACTCACAAGATCGTGCAGATCTCGAAATAATTATATTAGACATTTAGAGTCATCCGTCTTATATATGTTGTACTATAAATACAGTAAGTATGGCAGATTTGTAACACGAAAGAAGTAGCCCTTTTAACGCGTTCACATTCAGTTACGCGGAATTTTAGGAGATTTGTACAGTATTACTAATGTTAAAATTTTGCACAGATCCCGATAAATTCCTGCAAATTCCATGGGAATCCCATCACTATTCACACTGACAAAACGATGAAGTAACAAAGTAAACACAGCCGCAAAATAATTATGCTGAGATTAGATAGTGATATTTAAAAAAAGTAAATTGTCAACGATATTTGTTTAACTGCTGAATAATCGATGGGAATTTTCAAATGATATAATGAATGTTCTCTTGCCTAAAGATTTGATTTACAAGGTTAAGGTAATCGACCCAATGATATTGTTGACGGTTACTAATGTAGATTGCACGAAATGGTGTCACATGAAAAATTAATTTAACCTAAAACACTAATATTTAAAAAGAAAGGTTTTTCTAATCCTGGAAAAAAAAGAAACATGGAACCTCCCATTATTTTACATCATTTTGAAGGTATCTTTTTATTTATTCTCTGATTTAAACAAATTAGTCTTATATATATGTATAAATTAAAATAACACAATTTTTAATTAAATTTATTTCTATTAAATATTTTAAATATTTTTTTTAAAAAAGGGTCACTATTTTCTCAAAAGATCGTATGGACATTATCCATTAAAAAATTAAAATGGACTTCCGTCATCGTATCTCCGATAAATAAAAAGAGACCGTAAATATTCTTAATAAATAAATAAAATTTATTTTTTAACAAAAATCAAACATTTAATTTTGAAAACCATCATAAATATAGATTATTGCAGGCTTTGGTTCATGGATATAGGCGCGTTCCGGTTCTTCAAATTGGATCAGATATATTTATTGATACCAAATTGATCATGGAAGAATTGGAAAAAAGGTAGAAAGGGGTTTAATATGATAATAGGTGTACAAAATTTATTTATCCCAAAAGTGTTAAAATTTTTTATAGATATCCGGAACCATCGATTTTTCCAAAAAGAAATGGATCTGATAAAAGTGATAAAGGACTTGGTTTAGCTATGAGTGCATGGGTGGATGTAAGTTTATTCCTGTTTATTCTTTTACTTGGTACACATTTTATTGATCGATTAATTATATTTAATTGTAATTAGAATTACTTTTTTAGCTCCACGTTTAATTTATTACCAATTGGTTCAAAAGAACCTTCTAAACCAAAACTTTTCTCTACAAAAGAATTTGTAGAAGATCGTTCATCATTAATTGGGGCACCAATTAATGTCGAAAAACGGGCATCAGAAAGATCTTTTCACCTTGATAAAGTTAGAATAAATCTTGATTGGATTGAATTACAATTTTCAGATGATAGGGATTGGTTTTTAGATACACCATACCCAGGTATAGCAGATATTCATGTAGCTATGAATCTTTGGTTTTACGATATTCTTCAAATAGCAAAAGAGGTAGCAAATTCAAAATTATATCCGAAAACTTATTCTTGGTTAAATAGATTTTTAAAATATGTTAAATCAAATGGAATTAAACCTGAAAAAATTAGTGGGGAAGAAGCATTAGAAATTGCTAAAAAATTTAAACCTTTTAATGGAGGTAAAATGAAAATTGAACAAGATCCAAATGATAATAATAAAAGGAAATTAGGGGATAATGTTATTATTGTACCAGATGATTATGGTAAAATTCCTGTTATAGGTAAAATTGTTAGTTTAAGTAATAGAAGAATTGGAATTAGACCTCATGGTGTGGATAAAACAGGAATTGAAGTAGTTACATGGTTTCCTAGAGCCGGATATGTGATCAAACCTGATAATGGTTTAATCGGAGTTGGGAAATTATAATTACAAAGTTGTTATATTTATCAATATTTTATTACAATGATTTACAATGATTACAATGATTACAGTATGTAGATTATTTATTGAGCTTTTTTTTTTTTCATAAATAAATATATTCATAAATATTTTTGGATTCATTAATTTCTTTAATTTGACGAATCGGTGTAAATATTAATTTTACGAATCGTTGTAAATATTAATCGTTGTAGATATTAATTTTACGAATCGTTGTAAATATTAATTTTACGAATCGTTGTAAATATTAATCTGGCGAATCGTTGTAAATATTAATCGTTGTAAATATTAATTTTACGAATCGTTGTAGATATTAATCTGACGAATCGTTGTAAATATTAATTTGACGAATCGTTGTAAATATTAACCTGACGAATCGTTGTAGATATTAATTTGACGAATCGTTGTAAATATTAATCTGACGAATCGTTATAGATATTAATTTGACGAATCGTTGTAGATATTAATCTGACGAATCGTTGTAAATAGATGTTTTAACTTGCATTACTTGCATTTAAAATAGTTATTCATAATGTTGTCCTTTCCTATTCTCCCTATTTTCCATATTTTCGTGATGAATGACAAATTTGACAATTTGACCGGTCACTATGCCAAACTTGTCAGTTGGATATCCGATACCCGATTATTAAATTAGGGAGGATAACCATTTTAAACCGATTTTAATCGACTTTAACCGACTTTAAACCATTTGTAACCGACTTTAACCATTTTCAATCGATTTTATCCATTTCTAATAGACTTTAACCATTTTCAATAGATTTTATCCATTTCTAATTGACTTTAACCATTTTCAATCGATTTTATTGACTTAATTGATTTTATCCATTTTCATCCACCATCTTCCTATATAACTATACAAACGCGTCAAATATTTATCCCTAAAATGGTATTTTACTAATAAGGAAATACGCACTTTAATTTTAGGTTATAAAAGTGGTTACAAATTGGTTGCAAAAATTGGTTGCAAAATGGTTAAAAAGTGTGAATGAGTCAAAATAAATAAAAACGAGTTTTTTGAAACAATGAAACATAATTTTTTGAAACCATTATAAATTATAAATATTAGATACATTTTTTTTAAAACTTTTTTTACTTTTTTTAGAAATGAATTAAAAATAAAAAGGAAAAACTAAAAATGTAAATAAAAATAAAAAGTAATAAATAATTATGTAATAAAAAATTTAATAAAACAGTAATAAATAACAAAATTAATCAATTAACCAAATATATACGAAATTTCCTTAAGATTTTTACTATTGTTAGTTTAGGGATTCAATTCAATTTTTTTTTTAATCAATTTGTAATTTGTCATGAACAAACACTTTTAAAATTTCTTTAAAAAGATCTCAACTCCTAAAAGAAAAGCATGCAAGACATGCATGCATGAAAAAAAAAAAAATGCAATATATAAATAAAGAAACCAAAAGAGTAAACTAAGGAATAAGGATCCTTTTTTCGGTCCGATAGATTGATACAAATAAATCATTCATAAACACGGTATTTTAATACTTCTAAATGTGGTAGTTTACAGTACATAAATATTAAAAAACTTGTAAAAGTTCCGGTTGTAAAAAAATTTCACATGATTCCGAATATTTAAGGATTCTGGGAAAAATATCAAAATATCAAAATATCGCGTTTTCAACTTTTACCACGATAACCCCCATCGATTGGGTTTATGATTTTTGTTAACCAAAAATAGGATTTATGTTACAGAAATAAAAATAACATCAAATATAAGCTCAAAATTCGTGTAATGAAGGAATACATTCCGCGTTTATTTTTTTATGACTCCTTTGTTAGAAACGGTTATTCACCTTGTGATCTTTTTTTTTTTTCTTTTTCTTGTTCTGTTTTTGCTCACCATCTTTTATTTTCCCTTGTGATTCTTGTGATCCTAAATGTACGTGATGTTGTGGTGTTATGATGTTTTGGTGTTGTGATATTGTGTGGTATGATTATGGTTTTATTATATATTGAGCAATGTTGCCCCATTAACATAATATAATATCCGTATTGTTTATATTATATCTGCGGGTATCCAATGATTAATTCTCATTTAGAAAATATTAAAGATGATCTTTATTTAGAATAATATGAAGAGATGTAAGAAATGTAACGATTACTAAATATAAATTCCAGTCAAAAAAATTATGGTTTAAAATGATATATAAATGATTTTTAAATGATCTGAAAGAATCATGTATTATAAAGTATATAAAAAAAAAAAACTAATTATAAATTTTATTATTATTATAATAATAATAATAAATTACTAATTAATATTTGATGACTATCAAACAGATCTGTCACGAAAATAAACAACACGTAGTTTTTTTTATTGTTATATTTAAAAAAAAAAAAAACAATAACGCATGTATCATTACATGATTATTATTATTATTATTATTTATTTATTTATTTTTTTTTTTTTTCGGTGTCACTATCTTTTTTATCTTTTTTTTTTTCCTTTCTTTTCTTACTTTATTATTATTATTATTATTAATTATTAATTTTATATTATTATTTTTGTTTGAAAATAATTGGATGATCAATTTGTTTTTTTTTTTTACAAAGAATTTTCGTTATTTTTATTTTTTATATTGTGAATTTGAATGAACTCTATTTAGAAGGAAGCCGATCGTCAAATTATTTTCAATAGCCAGTTCGTGCATTATAATAAATGAATATGATTTGATAAAAAAAAAAAAAAAAATTTAAAAGTTCCCACGCAATTTTTTTTTTTTATAATCTCTTTCAATTTTGATAAGATTAAAATAAATAAAAAGTAAATAAATAAATAAAACCCAATTTAAATTAAACTAAATTAAATTTAAGGGACGAATCGCTAAACAGGAGAAATTTTTAATAATTCCGATTTACGCAAATTATAGCTAAAATCGGTTAAAAACCTCTTCATGTGATATGATATTAATAGCAAGAGTTTGAAAGTCGCTAAAGATTCCACGTCCTCGAACTTTCACTATAGAGGAAAGTAAAAGATTCTGACTGTAAATTTCCAACAAAAATAAGTTAATTTTGGACCTTTATTTAGTTTTAGTTTAGCTTTTTATATTTACTAGTGTTATGCATATATCCCATAGTGCGAGTTTTCCCAGTGTTACTGTATACTGTTTTTTTGTTCATTAAAAAAGTTTGTATAATAAAGAATTTGAAATTCCAAAAAAAAAATTTTTTTTTATTAATAACGAAGCCCGTAAAATTAATTATAGGTTACCAATCATTTTCTCCTGTTGAGTCACTTAAATTATAAATTTATATATATAAAGATTTATTAAAAAAACGCCCATTGTTCTTTTCGAAATATATACATATATAAAAGAATTATTAAAAAAAAATCCCATTGTTGTTTTCGAATATTAAAAAAAAAAAAAAAAAAGATTTAAAAAAAAACGCCCATTGTTCTTTTCGAATAATCGAACAATTTCATTCAGAAAAAGGAATATTGTTTCTCAAATACTTTAAGGTATTGTGCTAATGCTTTAAGTTGTTTTTATACTAATACTTTTTAAGTTATATATACGGAGTTTTATTTACAGAATAGTAAAAAAAAAAAAATTCTCTCTCTCTTTTTTTTTTTATTAAAAAGATCGATCGACGTTATTCTATTTAGGCTTTAAGGTTTTTTTTTTTTTTTTATAAGATTATTTTTTTTTTAGATTACAATTTTATTATTTTATTCCAAAAAGAGTATAAATAATAATAATTATTATTCATCCTAATAATTTTATTATATTATTATTTGTTACAATCATTTATCTAAAATAAGCAATAAAATAAAATAAAAATAAAAATAAAAATAAATACAAAAAAAAAAAAAAAAATTAAAAAAAAAAAAAAAAAAAATCGCGGAAATTTTTAAAAAAAAAAAAAAAAAATTTTTTTTTTTTTTTTTCTCGGTCTTATTATTTATCATACACATTTTTTTTTTATACCGTTTTCTTTATTTTAATAAAAAATCGTTTTTTTTTTTTTTTAACTTTTCACAACACATAAATATTTTGCAAAAAAAAAAAACAATATCCGAAACATCAACTGCATTTAATATATGCTCACACTCATGCTTACCGTACAATCCGGTTTTTCTCTCTCTTTTTTTTTTTCTTTTTTTCTTTTTGGAAAAGACTTGTACTTTTTTAGTAATTTATCCCTGCATTTTTATCAATCATGAGGCGTTTTAATTACCAAAAAAAAAGGAAACGTTGCAGATAAATTAATATTTGGGCGCAAAAAAATTTTTTTTTAAAAAAATTTTGCAAATTTTATTAATTCGAATTCGAATACAAGTTATACAACGGAGAAGAGCGTTATAATTTGTTATTTAAATGACATATTTGTCTAGGTAAAGTTGAATGAATGAGTTTACAGTAATTAAATGAAATAACGCATAATAAACACATACAGTACAAAATAAAACATATATGTAAACATATAATAATTCATATAATGAAATTATAATAATGACTAAACCAAAAAAATTTGATGGACAGTATTACAAAAATCCACAGTGTTTCACTACACGGATAAGATCTAAGATTATCATATCAGTTATCATCTAACCTGATAACAGAAAAACAAGTTGTCAAATGTTCATTCATCATTCCCATGCATGGATAAACAAAAATCCAGCTATTACTAAATTAAGTAATGATTTTCAGCACTAAATCATGTTTGGTTAGATCAATAGATTTAAAAGATACGATGATAGATTATTTTTTTACTGTGGTCTAATAGGCGTAAATAAATCGGGTAAGTATTTTTTTTTGTAACATTACATTGAACCAATTTTTTTTCGTTATTCTCCCCGTCTGGTTTTAAAAAGTTTTACCACATACATTTGCATGAATTTGATATACTTTATACTATCCCTTTTACTGATATCTTATTACATGCAAGTTGATCAAATATAATAAAATTTGTACATCTAAGTTGGTTAAATACGGGTGAGAAAATGGTTAGTTAATAAAGTTCTGTTTATGATTTGTCATACACTTTATTTTTCTTTGACCGAATGTCACAATTTTTTAAAAATTTTAAAAAATTTTATATATTGAAATATTTATATTTGAAATATTGATCGCACGAAAATTCGAAAATTCTTTATTTTCATTTTCTTTTACTTTTTTTTTTTTTTTACGTTTAAAAAAATTATAATTATTTTAATTATTATATTTAATATAATTTAATATAATATTATCCATATATTATTATTCATACTTAATACTCTTCAAGTCTTTACATAATTAAATTTGTTATTACTAACCATTAATGCTTTTCAAGACCAAAACAAAGATGTATTTAACAAGTAAACAAAAACGCCCTTTATTATTTAAATTATAAATATTTAGATATAAAATGTGAAACCCCTAATTTTTTTTTTCTTTTTCTTTTTTTTTCAATAAAATAACAAAATGAAATCATCATTAAATCCTTTAAAGGAAAAATTAGATTTAAATTTCATTATCTCATATTTTTATATTTTTATTTATCAAAAAGAAAAAAAAAAAAGATTCTTGGAATTTTTTTTCAATTTAAAGTTTAAAAAATAAATTTCGGGATTTAGATTCTTTTTTCGGTTATAAGCCGCGTTTTTTTTTTAATTTTCTTAAAATTCGGTAATTTCCGTTCTTTTTCAAACCTTTACAATGAAAAAAGGGTAAAAAAATGCAATAAACGCCCTCAACAAAAAATGTCCGTGATAATAATTATAATATAATAGTAAAACTTGATATTATACAGGTTCTTCTAAAATAATTGAAAGGTTGAGTAACATCAATTAAGCCATATATATATCAGATGATATGTACGTTTATGAGTAAATCATTAACTCTCTCTTAAAAAGAATTTTTTTTTTTTTTTTTTAAAACTCTTTTTAATATTTAATTATAGAAATTATAGTAAAATTAATTAATATTAAATAGTAAATAAAATAAAAATAAAAATAAAAAAATTAAAAAAGATTTTTTAATTTAAATTATTTATTAAGTAATATTTAATTTATTTAATTTATTTAAATTTTTATTTATTACAGTATTTTTTTTAATTTACATTATTTTTAAACTATTATAACTACAATAATCAATTACAATAATCTACTATAATCTACAGTATTTTTTTTTTTTTTTTTACAATATTTTTACAAATTTACAATAAAATATTTTTTTTAATATTAAAATATATTTAACTGAAAATATAAATATCTTTTAATTTAAAATATTTAAAATAATTTTTAATTTACACATCGTAAATTTTTTTAAAAAAAAGCATTAAAAAATATTGTAAATTAAAAAAAAAAAAAAAAAATATTAAAAAATATTAAAAAATATATTTTTTTTTTTTAATTTAAAATATTTTTTAATATCTTTCTTATTTTAAATATTCTTAGTTGGTAATCATTTCATTTTACATCATTTTTTAATTTGCATTAATTATTTTGCATTAATTGTTTTTTTTTTTTTTTTTTTTTTCATTTATTTTTTTTTTTTTTTTTTTTTTTTATTTGCATTAATTATTTTTTTTTTTTTTTTAATTTGCATTAATTATTTTTATTTTTTTTTTAATTTGCATTAATTATTTTTATTTTTTTTTTAATTT
>QZLH01001006.1:35654-48477 GCA_003833135.1 Oehlia diaphana | reverse complement strand
CAGTTACAAATAAGTACTATTATACTTACAAAACTTTTATTTTTAAAAAGTGATGGGTTCATAAAATAGTTGATGGTTGAAAAAAGTTTTATTATTTTCATTATTTAAATGTAAGTTGTAAAAATTTTTTATTTTCTGATTATTTTGCATGTGATTGATAAGATAGTTATGTAGTACAATTGCATTTTAAGTTATAAAGCATTAAATAATTAAAATTCTTAATTTAGGCTAATTCCAAAAATCAGCCCATATGTCAATTATAATAGTGTAATTACAAAATTAAATAAAAAATTGATTTTACTTGTAAAGCATTTTTGGTAGTAATTATACTTTTATAGCAATTAAAATAACTATTTCATCTTGTATTATCAGGAACCACAGGTTAGATACATTTTCCATATATTTCTATTTAAATATCTTAGAATTTTCCAATAAAATATTTCTTATTTATATTTTTAAATAAACTGCAAGTTTTAAAGCCTGCTATAATGTAGTTTCAAGTTCAGATGAAACTTTAAAAACTTTACCAACGCATAAATTAATTTGGTATGTATATATAGTAAGGTAAAAAAACTGTATTTTGATATTAAATTTGAAGTCTTTTTTTAATAATAAAATATATGAATAATATGATTAATTAATTTATTAAAATAATAATTATTTAAATAAATAGTAATTTATTAATTTATTTACCTTGCTGTATTATAAGTAGATGTACTATCTATTATAATAGTTAAAAGAGATATTTTGAATTCATCTAATTGTAACTTTACTTTTAATCTAATTTAATTGCCGATTCGCTACTCAGCGATACAAAATGATCAGCAATCTATAATTAATCTCGTCAGACATTTTTATATTAAATACTATTGCTTCTGAATGGTGTTTGCACAAGTTTGAAAACGTTTTGTTGTAATATAAATACCCTAAAAATACATTTAAAAAGGTGTTACATTACTTAGGTATAGTTTTATAAAACTGGTAAAACTAAAACATTGCCAAAAAAAAAAANAAAAAAAAAAAAAAATTTTTTATTTCTTTTTTTTTTAAACATTATTTTGTTAATCTAAGCAAGAATATACCATATATTATATAATAGTACATAAAAACCTTGTAAAATTTGCAAAATTCGCGAATAATTGGTGTAAAGTTACCTAAAATATGAGCTGGAAATGGTGACTTCCTCCAAAGTAAACTCTTTAAATTTTATAACAAACGAAAAAAAAATTTCTTTTTTGTGACATATTCACGTTTGGCATTATTGATTGGTAAAGTATGGTTACATTAAGCATAACTTATGTAGGACAAAATTGGAGTTGAAATGTGCTGATCAACATCATTCATATAAGAACTTGCGACAAATCTACTAATCAATTTTGTATCATTGAGTGGCGGATTGGCAATTAAATATTTATTACTCTCTCACTACTTATATCATAAACTTTCCAACATATGGTTATCCATCAGATAATATGAGTACTGTTTCCATTAATTCTTATTTACAAACATTTATCCAACTATCAAAAGAAAGAGTAATTCCTACTCTATCTAATACTAATTTTCCTAACATTCTAATATCAAATTCTTTAACAGCTTTATCAAAAATTTCATTTGATAGGGTTTTTTGATTTGGCAGTTTAATTTGTAGATTAAAAAATCTAAATAATTCAATTACCTTTGAATTATTTATCCAAGATAATGAAAATTCACAAGAAATAATAACTTGTAAAATTTTATTTTATCTGCACTTGAAAGAGTTCATGTAATAAATGACTCTATAGGTCCATAATTTAATTATTGAGAAAGTAAAGATGTTAATGAAAAGTATGAAGAAAATAATTCTCTTTATTTAACTATTGAATCAAAGTTGAATTAAAATTATCTACTATTGAAAAAAATGTATTAAATGTTAATTTTTTAATAATAAAATATATTTATATTTATACTGTATATAAGAAATTACTTACATATTTTTTTACCCAAATCTGTACTTTTTTGTTTATTAACTGAAAATACTTTATCTTTTTCCTATTGATTATATAAAGACTGAAAGTTTTGACAGTTTTTAAAATAGTTTAAAATTTTGTCAATCACTTTTTTTAATTCAAAATAATTTTCACCAAGCTTATTAAAATATGTTATACAGTAGCATATTTTATTAATAATACCACTTTTTAAGTTTATTGAAATAATATATTTCTTTAAATTTTATACTATTATAAAGAGATTATAAAAAAACTTTATGTTAAAAGTTTTATTTTGTAGAGATTATAGTGAAACTAAATAAAAATTTTTTTTATGTGTTTTGTTATACAAAAAAAGATTGTACAGAACATGCTAATTTTATATTAAATTTAATTCATATAAGTATGCTACCAGAATTCTGCTTACTTATAAGATAGGTCATCCTTAAACTTAAGGTAAAAATCATATATAAAATTCTTTGCAGATCCTACTATAAAAGAAAATTTTATGTTATATTGTTATGATTTTTTTCCTTTTTAGCTAATTAATCAATAGAATTTAAGAAAAAAGTAAGGTAAAGATCATTAGTAAAGGCCAATTTTCTATAGTGACCTTTATTATAAGTAAGCAAGATCCTGTACTACCACTTTGAAATATATAAATATTACTTGTACTAAGTATAATGGTACTAATGATCTGAGTATTATACTTAATGTACTATGTACTAAAATTTTCTTAGTACATGTAATCATGTATACTACCATAATACTGGTTATAAGCATAGAAAATTAATTATATATTACAACTTCTGGATAAGTTTAAACAAAACTTTAAATATTAAATTTAATTTTAAAGAATTTAAAGATATTTAAACTTGATATTTTTTGTTTATCTTAAATTGGTCTAGAAATAGATCATTAAGAAAGAATTCTAACTAAAAGCAGAATTAAGATAAGAATTTTTAATATTATGTACAAAAATGTTGATAGATAAATAAAAGTAGGAGAAAAAGTTTTTAGAAAATAGAAAGCAATCTTTTAAGAAATAAAAAAAACTGCTATTAAAATCATTGGCCAACTGATATAATATCTGAATCAAATAGAAATTTGGAATGTTAAAGTTTTTACTATTTAGTTCACATTTTATTAATTTTTTTTTTTACTCTATTTTTTTTCTTATTTTATCCTTTTTCTTTTTGTGATCAATTTACTGTATACAATTAATCTTGCTAGATTACTGAATAAACATTAACTGAAAGAAAAGAATTCCCTTTAAGAAAAATTATGTTTTACATAAAACTTATTCTTATAATCCAAAAATCTGCTTAATAGTATATATGTAAGATTTTTTTTAAAATGATAAGTAGTTTAATATTTAATAAATTAGTATAATTGTATATTTATTTTATAGAAATATAAAATTTTACTAATAAAGTATTAAATGTACTGTAGTAATAAAAAAAAAAATTATTAAAATAATAATCAGTAATTATAAAAAAATATACTGTATTTTTCCAAAATTATTTACTTCTTTTTTATAAAGATTTTGGTTAAAAAACTTAAAAAGATACTTAATTTAAAAGTTTTTTACTAGTATTTTATATAAAAATCTTTTTTATTAAAGTTTGAAAAGTTGATAAAGATGCTTAATTTTAAAAGATAATAATTTTAAAAAAATATGATAATAAAATTCATTAAAATTATTTTACTTGAATGGTAGTAGTTTTGTCTTTTTATAATTACTAGCTAATAAATTATTTAATAAAATATCAAAAATTGGTATTTAATATTTCTTGATTATATTTTTACTACATTACCAAATATTTTACTTAATTTCTCAGTAGTAATTATAAAATAATGGTTAATAACTTTTAAAATTATCTAATTAAAATAAATCAAATAGTGCTAAAATTATTTTTTTAGATCATAAGTTATATAAAAAGTATCAAAATAATAATTATTAAATAATTTGCAATATAATACATTCAAAAAAATAAGCTTAGTACCATCTGATTTATCTCAATTAGTTAATTTCAAAGAATTATTAATTATTATTTTATAATCATTAGATATTGAACAATTAAACAAAATATTTAGTAGTATAGTAAATTAAGAAATACAGTCAAATTTTTATATAACGATATATTAGAACATATATGAAATTTTAAAAAATATTATTATATTAAAGTTATACTGATATTTATTTGTTCTTACATATAGTGGAAAAATAAAATTTTATTGGAATATTATGTTTTTAATAGTATATTGGTATATCAAATATTGGTATATTGAAGTTAGACTGTATTAAAATACCAATTTTGTCATTTCATTAAATAGCTTACCAGTAATTGTAAAAAAATCAAACTATCAGTCTACCACTATTTGATTCATCTTAGTAAAATAATTCTAACAAATTGTATTATATTTTTTTGTGATTATTAAATGCTAAGCAATTTATTATATTTTTTATATAACTGTAATTATAAATAGTGCTTTTAATATGAGATTTTTGGAAATAAGTATAATAGTATCTATAAATAAATTGGGATAGATTTTAATAATAAAATATTTGAATATGATATGACTAATATGACTATAATAAAAGTAACTATAAAGAGAATTAACTATATTTTAATACTGAGATTTGATAATAGTTTTTAAAAGTATATATCTAAATATTAGTAAATATATAAGAATGTACTAATTTAATAAAATAAGCAAATTACAGTAGATTACAATTATATATACTAAATATTTTTCAATTAATATGCAAACAATGTATATACAATTAGTAATTGAAATAATAAGAAAATTACTCATAATAAAAAAATAATTAAAAATTTAAGAAAGATTCATTTATAAATCTAAGAATAAATAAATTAATATAAAACACTTAAAAATTCAAAGGTAAATTATTTCTATCTACCTTTTTTACATTTTTTTTCATTTAAATCACCTTTTTTCACTTTTTAGATATTTTTAAACCTTTATTGCAAATAGCTTTAAAATAAATTGCTAAACAGAATATTTGTTTATTAAAATTTCTTCCAAAAAAAGGACATCTTAGTGATCTTAAAAAGTCTGAAACTTCTGTTGAAAATAAATAATAAATAAAATAAATAAAAGCATTCTGGTAACAATGATATTGATAAAAGCCTAAATGGCTTTATTTATATATAGGTTAAAGTTCTTCATAATAAATTCAATAAATTTGTTTAATAAGCTAACTATCAAGTTTAAACTTATCAGTTGAATCGGTAATCAAATTTTGAAGCATTTGCAGAATTTTAAAATTTATTTTATTAAACTTTACGTCTAAATTGAATACAATAACTATCTAAATAATATTAAATTAATTACAAAGAAAAATAAGGGATAATAATCTAAATTTCTTTACAAGTTACTTTTTTTTTTTAAAAAAAAAAAGCACATATTACAAAAATCAGGAGAGAATTGGACCAGAATTGACAACTTCAAGGGTTGTCTGATCTTGATATAATTTAAAGTTTTCAATGAAACGTTGAGCCAATAAATTGCGAGTTGATACATAACTTTCTTGACTTCCTTTCCATGTCTTTGCAGGGTGCAAAATTTCTGATGGTACTCCCGAACATGCTTTTGGAATTTGCAAATTAAATATTTCATAATTTTCGTATTCAGCTTGAGCAAGTTCTCCAGAGTGGATAGCATCAATAATAGCACGGGAATATTTAAGCTTGATGCGCTCACCAATACCATAAGCACCACCGTTCCAACCAGTATTAACTAACCAAGCATTAGCTGAATGTTGTTCCATCTTTTCTGCCAACATTTTGGCATAACGATATGGATGTAATACGAGGAAAGGTTGACCAAAACAAGCGGAAAATGTAGCTTCTGGTTCAGTAACGCCATCTTCTGTACCAGCAATTTTGGCAGTATACCCGGAGATAAAGTGATACATAGCTTGCGCGGAAGACAGTTTTGAAACTGGCGGAAGCACACCATATGCATCACAAGTCAACAAGATTATGTTCTTGGGATGGCCTGATGATATGCAAGGTATTTTCGCATTTGGGATATATTCAATTGGGTAAGCACATCGAGTATTTTCTGTAAGTGCAGCATCATCATAGTTTACTATACGTGTTTGTGGATCATATACGACATTTTCTAAGACTGAGCCGAAACGGATGGCATTAAAAATTTCTGGCTCCTTTTCAGATGACAAGTTAATGCACTTAGCATAGCAACCACCCTCGATATTAAAGATACTATCTTCTGACCAGCAATGTTCGTCATCTCCAATCAAGAAACGTTTTGGATCAGCAGATAGAGTGGTCTTGCCAGTACCAGATAGACCAAAGAAAATGGAAACATCGCCATCAGCACCCTCGTTTGCAGACGAATGCAAAGATAAAACATTATGTTTTATTGGCATATAATAATGCATGACTGTGAAACTAAAAAAAATAAAATGAATTCAAATTTAAGAAATCTCTGAAGAGAAGGGGCACTGCTAAATCTCGCCGCAGGTGATTCTCACCGCACCAAATATTAACGGGTAGAGTTTCATGACATCTTTAATTCTGCCCAAAATTCTACCCTAATTCTGGTAAGGTGACTATCACCAGTGGTGATATTTAGCAATAATGAAATGATAATAAATACTTACATTCCTTTTTTCATTTCACCAGCGTATTCAGTTCCTAAAATGACCATTTCATTCATATGGAAATTAATTGCTACTGAAGTTGTTGACGTCATTCCGGATGTGTAACGATTTGCCGGAAAAGCACCAGCATTATAGATAGTGAAATCAGGAGTTCCATAGTTTTCGAGTTCTTCTTCAGTTGGACGTATTAACATGTTTCGCATAAATAAGGAATGATAGGCACGAGCTGAGACAACACGGACCTTGATGCGATATTTAGGATCCCATCCAGCGTAACCGTCAAAAACATAAATACGTTTGCGAGTATTTAAGTAATCAACCGCACGTTCGCGGTTAATAAGGAAAACATGTTCTGGCAATTTAGTGTTAACAGGACCCCACTATTATTCAAAGAACACACAAATTGATTGATCAATATGAATTAATGATTTAAATTATTAAAATTATATTATTTACCCAAATATCTTTTGTAGAGCCAGGTTCGTCAACGATACGTTTGTCCTTCGGAGAACGGCCGGTCTTATTACCAGAAGCAGTTACTAAAGCGCCAGTAGAAGAAATGGCAGAGCCTGACTCGTATTTTAGGGCGTCTTCATATAATTGAGCAACCGAGGGATTCCATTGTATTGCAACATGATCATAATCAATATGTGCGGTGTCATGAAGTTCTTCTTCGATTCTAGAGTGAGTCATAGTTTTCGTTTTGAAATTTCGAATCAATTAATAGAGTATTTATTAAAATGAAATAAATGAGTCTTAGGGGAATAGACGTCAAAAAGCTGAGGTTTATATAAAAAAACGTATGAATTCATCATAGCTTGATAAAAGATAAAAAAAAAGCAGGAGGAAAACAGTTAGATATCATTAAATCACAATATGTGTAATTTTCGTTACATATACAGTATCGGGAAAGTTCGGCATGTTTCGCCCGGAAATTTTCGTGTCAACGGCGTTTTCGAAATTCGATCACATTATAACTTTACAAAATTCAAATACATAATTGGACAAGAGAATCCTCAACCCAAAATTTAAAACTTACTAAAAAAACCAATCGGGTTGTGCGTATTTTATTTATTTATTTTTACATTTATCATTTGTTAAGTTCCTAAATATTCCGAATACTTATTAGTCATTTCTTTCCGCTTTCTTCCTTTCTCTACCTTCTTTCCTGCTTTACCGTTAAAATGTTAAATAAATGCGTATGCTGTCTCATTTTTGCACGGACTTTCATCCTCAAGAAATGGTTTATCTTATTTGCCTTTTTATAGACAAATCATTTCCTCCAAAATTTAATTATTTGGTTGCTGTTCAACCCATGCGCAGGATTAATTTTACACTGGTCGAAACTTTTCTTATTCTAGAAATCCAGAATGACGATCGATTTATATTAGCGACTGCATAATATATTTAGGAAACGTTACTTGCTCAATGCTTTCTATGTTAAGATGGTAAACTTTAACGAACTTATGTATGTAAAAAAAGACCGATAAATAAGTGCATATGTATTTTAATAAATTCTGCATAGAAAAAAATATTTTTATATAATAAATTATTACGATATTTTAGTTGCACGATCCTAAAATGGAAGTCTTCTGTGCCAAGTATTTGCTGTGCCCATTTCCCCTGATTTTCTTTTTTACTATGCCATTTAAAATTGATATTACAAGCGAAAAGATACAGATTTTTTACATAATCACTTCTTAAAAAATATACATATATATTTTTAGAATATACGGAAAATCTTACTGCAAATAATTTTTCGGTCTTTTTTTTAGAAACAAAGGATCAATAGATTTGGCTGATTCGACAAAAAATTATAAATTTTGCTAATTTTACTAGAGCTAATGCAACTCATTATTATCTTGCATAGTATATTTAGTATGAGTTTTTTGAAGATCGGATTCAGCTAAATTTATCTTCGTGGCATATGCTTTTCTCCTTGTGGCTTTATCGGGATACGACATTTTTAATTTATAATCGACAAAACAAGTTAAGTTATACTTAATTATAGACATCTTATCTTACACAAAATAATTTGTACTGAACAAAAAATTTTATAACTGTATTCAATTTGTTGAATTTCTAACAGAAAAATATTTTTTCTCTTTTGAACTGTATTTTCTTTTTTTACTTAATAATAAAAATTTAAAAGATATTTTGTAATTTTTCTTTCTTCAAAAAGAAAAAATAATAAAAATTTAAACTTTTCAACTTTCAAATAATCATGTTTCAACTAAAAGAACTTCTTTTCGTTACCTTTTTATTTTTTGTTATAACAAAAGTTCACCCTCTTGATCGTAAGTAGTAGTTGTTGTTATTTTTTGAGTTTTTTTTTAAAAAATACCAATTTTAACATATTTTGTTTTTAGCCTCCACTGTTGATCCCGCAACTAAAGCGACCTGGTGTAATAATCAAATAGCTTCTTGTACAAATATTTGTTGGGATAATGGTTATGATGCAACAACCAACTTTTGTCAACCAGATACACTTCAATATGACTGTGTGTGTTCAAATGGCGTAAGACCCAATGCCACCGGTAATTATTTTATTATTCTACATGTAAAGCGGACAAATACTTGCGAGCGGACTAACGAGCAAAAAATTAATTACCGTTTCGTTTAATTTTATTAGAATACACGCAAACCATTCCATACTTTACATGTACCGCCGATCAACAAGCATGCATAAATAAATGTAATCCCACTACACCTACTTGTGTTAGTGCTTGTAATACCGGTAATTGTGGTGCAACAGCTCCTAAAGCTCCCAAAGGTCCTTCAACTACCGTCGTTCAAGGTAATAGTTCTCCTTCAGCTCCAGGTTCCCCGGGAACACCTACACCGACTAAGAATCCTAATACCCTTCTTAGTGCAGCAGGCATGATATCACCAATTCAAGGCTGGTTCATGTTATTATTTACTTTTGTTGTCACTTTTTTTGCCCGTGCAAATTTATCTTAAGCTATTTTGAACATTTATGATATTATGGAAAATGGACTATTTTGAATCAGCAAAATAATTTTTTATTTTTATTTAATCTCTTTTGCTGCATTCTTATAAAATTTAATTTTATTAAATATTATTCAAATATATTTTAATTTTTTTTCTAATCATATTCTTATTCTTAATGAAAATATGTTACAAATACTACATAATTAATTATCAATATATACATTCAATCTAATAGACATTGAACACGTGTGATTCTTTAAAAAAGTCGTCAATAAAAAAAATAAATCGCGTTAATTATACTTTTAATATAATAAATTTCGTAATTCGCAATATCTTATATCTTTATTATCCATATAATCTCTTACGAATGGAACTTATAAATTTATGATATTCTTTTTTTCTAAATGATCTACAATATAACGGTATTAATGTTCGGGGACCATCATTTAAATGAGAATGTTGTGCGTATTCAGCGAAGCGAAAATTTGATCTACAATTATATTGCCTTTTTTACCAAAGCTCAAAAATTTTTATAACATGGATTTAATTTTTACCGACCGCAATTCAAATATAGTTAGCGATTTTCAACTGTACTATTATTTAAAAGAGCTTTATTAGAATATTTAGACAACGATGAAACGAATAATTAAAAAAAAAGGGAAGATTATGTATTACAGTAAACCAGTAGATTTTATAATACCTAAATAAAATTTCTTTAAAATAATATAAGAAAATCTATTAAGAATAAAATACAAACAACTAAAACATACAAATAATAACCATTAATCATCATTAATGGGCCACAAATTCAATACAATAAAATCATCTATCATTTCTTGAATTTTTTCATCTGTAATCTGAGGTACTTCATATTCAAACCCTGTTTCTTTGATAATTTTAGTACCGTCAACGGACAATGCATTGTTATATAATAATTCTTTATCCAAATAAGGACTTAACGGAGTATTCTTAATTTTATTAGTCCTCAAGAGAGTTACCCAAGGACGCATATGTTTGTCATTAATTTCATCAGTGGCATTATCAAGATTCAACTAAAAAAAAATTAAAATTAATTAAACATTTATAAATGAATTTGTTTTAATGAGATTATACACACTTGGGCAAGGTTAGAAGTGATTGTTCCATGAAATCCGGTTTGTATGTTGAAGATATTACTTATGTGTTTGTTAATTTTCTCTTGATCTAAAAATACGCTTGAATTAGATGTCCGTTCAAAATAAAACCTTCAACAAATAATTACGCACCTGTATTGCCTTGATCAGCCAAGTTATAAATCAAAACTCTTTTACCAGCTATCTGATTCTCCTCATACCAGGTAGCAATATGCCACATTGCGCGAACAACATCCGTTATGTGGACTGTATTAATCTTTAGATCTTTGGCCCACAAAAATTTCATTTCCTCTTTGGTATATTGATAAATTCTACCACATACAATACGAGGGACTAATCCCATTATTGCACCTGTTCCATAAATAACAGCTGGTCGCAAAATGACCAGGTTAAGACCTTCGATCGTCTTCAATTTTTCTTCGGCTTTATATTTATATTTGGCCATAATAGTCCACGGTTTAATTTTCTCGTCTTCTTTGCTGGGATTCTTTAACAGATAAGAAACTTAATAAATTTTTAATTTTATACGTAAAATATTACAACTACAATTCAATTTACTTTATCGCTTTGATAAATTTCTGCTGTCGACAATTCTACAAAGCATTTGACTCTTCGTCTAGCAGCCTCTTCAGCATTACGAACTGATAATAAATAGACACGTTCTTCATAAACCTAGTTTCATATGATATAATGATATATACAAATATTAGCGCATATTTATACAACAAAATATTAATACACTTTATGATCGAATATGACGACTAACTCTTTCATTTTGTGAATATTTTGTTTCAGCAGCTAAATTAAACACATAATCATATGAACTCTCATCTTCCCGAGTAAAAACTTCTTTGATGGAAGCTGATCAAATAATATCATCAATATTTGTACAAAAATGGCAACGTGTGTTAATAATAACGCGTCATTAACTCTGAATATAACAAAAGGAAATTTGTTATGAAATAATTCGTCTAAAATTTTAAGTACCAGGATCAACCAGGTCCTTTTGCTTAACTTCTACATTTTCAAAAGCCTCTCTTTGTCTAGGGTTCAAATTAGCCGTTAAAAGTAACGACTTATCAACTACTCTTATTTCCGAAGCGAGCTTATTCTCATAAAGATAGGGAACAAAGTTGCGGCCTATAAAGCCTAAGCCGCCAAGTACAAGTACCGTTGGTGCTGGTGACATTTTTTTTTTTTTTTACTGTACGAAATTTTTTTTGGAGAAAATTTTTTTTCCCTTTAAAAAACAAGATTCTCTATACTCCTAAGGAGTAGTGAGATGTATTTGAATGAATGTATAAGTTAATAATATTAATAACCAAAATATTCTAAGAATGAGGAAAGAAAGATTGGTTAAGGTGACAAAAAAAATAGTAGCAAACCACTTTGTGTGTGGTGATACGCAAAATGCACCAGTAACTTTTTCATTATAATCCGCAGAAAGATCTAGTTTGATTACGTAATCTTGACGAATCAAACTTGAGATCTTAGATAAGCCATATCCGCCGATCCGTGGAATTAGCCAAAATTAAGATTTTTATAAAAATTTATTCGTGTTACATGTTCAGATGATCAGAAAATAAAAATTTTTACATTATATTCAAAAACAACGATAATTACTGCTTCTTTCTTTCAATCACTTTTCAATCACTTTTCAATCACTTTTTCGTAAATAAGTTTGTAAATATATAAAGTGGTTATTTTTAAACAGTAAGTAAAAGAAAAAATAAATAAATATTTTTAGTTCCTCTCTTTTTTTCTGTAAAATATATATTAAATTAAAATATAAACTATGATATAGGATTTTTGAAAGTTTTTTTTTTATTTTTTATTAAACTAATTTTATACTAATTGTCTTCTATTTTTTGATATTTATTTTAATAGTTTTATTCAATTAAAACCTTAAATAATGAATAATTATCATTAAATAAGGCAACAATTATCCAAGATCTCTTGTGAAAATAATTTTTTGGTAAGAATAAAATTTTATTTATATCGGGTTTTATGCAATTTACATGTTCGTTAATATCTCAGCATCCATGTGTGCTAATCAAATAAATTTATATTCATTCGAAAGGTGGGAACGTACTCTATCTTAGTAATTAAAGATCATTCAG
>QZLH01001006.1:5990-34789 GCA_003833135.1 Oehlia diaphana | reverse complement strand
ATATTAAAAGAAATAAAAAATCATATGACGATCAATTTTATTCACATCAGCTGACATTGATCTATTATTTTTATGCACCTGGTGATTTTGTACTTACACGATAAAGTTGGTTTTTTTTTGATGAAAAAGCCAAATTCCAGAAATTGGCGCATATGCAGTGAAATTTTATATAAATTTAGCCTTGGTAATAACGAATAATAATTTTGCCTTGAATACAGCTCCAATAATGCATTTAACATTATGGAGTCATTTTATTAATTTCTAATATATAAAATTATATGTACTTCAAATAATATATATATATATATTTGGATGTACACGATCATTAACTATGTGACCAAATGTTTTAGTGTTAAAGTAAAAAATTAATATGAAATGAAACTACTACTATATAATACTTCTCTTAAATACTTTTGAATAAAAAAAAATAAAATAAAAATTATAAGATAGTAAATATCATATTATTAATTGTCTTTTGGTGGTTTCTTTCCTGATCTTTTATTAATCTTTTTTTCTCCTGCATTAATTTCTCCCTCATTATCACCATCACCACCATCATCCTGTGAATCTGCTTTGTCTGCATCTTTGTCATCGGGAGTTGGTTCGTCGGTTTTTTTGTGAGGAGCAGATGGCTATTTAAATAGAGAAGTTAAGTTAAAAATTCATACAAACAATATAACAAAATTATTAAAATTATACTGTACTCTTTTAGCTGAAGTTATTAAATTAAATAGAACTGTGAGGAGTGTGAAGAGAATAACAGCCGCTCCACCGAAAAGTCCTGCTATCTCTGGTTTTTGTTTAACGGCGTCCAGGGGATCTTCAAATGCTTTTTTAATAAATTCGTCAGTTTCTGATCGTAAGTATTCAACAGGGTTATCCCAGATAGATGGAGGTTGCTAAAAAAACCAACAGTAAGTCAGAAATAAATAATATAAAATCATGATTTTGTGATACATAAACATGCGAAGATAACATACCTCTGCAGTTGCAGGCTTAGAATCCAGATCTTCTGCATCTTTTTCAATTTTATATTTAATAACCCATGTTTCTTCGGCAAATTTCTTTGCGTCTTCCTCAGAATGACCGATATAAATATTATCAAAAAGAATGTTGTTTTGCATAGTCCAGAGTTCAAAGCCAATGGCAGCCTAAATTAATGTTATAGTAAATATAAGTCACAAAAAAATAACGAACTCAAATACTAATAAAATCAACCTACGATTTTTTCAAAGTTAGAAGGATGCAAATCTTCAAAATAATCAGGGTTTGAAATTTTACGAGGAGCCCATGGACCTTTGTAAGCCGGGTTGTCAATTTCTGGAGGATACCATTTACCTTTATAGTTTGGATTGCTCTTCATTGGACGATTCCATTCACCACATCCAGGAGCTTCTTCACATTTTGGATTAGGAATTGATGGAGGAATCCAGTCTCCATCTTCTTCATCGTCCCAATCCTCAGGTTTCTTAGCCTCAGGATCCGGAATAGTAGTTGGTTCATCATCAAGCCAGCCTTCAGGCTTTTTAGCATCTTCATCTAGAATCTCGGAAGGTGCATCCTCATCCCTATTATTGAACATTAACTCAGTTGATAATGTGATAATTTAAGAATTGAACTAATGAAAAGTTATAAATATAATTACCAATCATCAGGTTTCTTCGCATCTTTTTTTTTAAGTAAGATGATAATATTAATATTTAGACACAAAATAATTATTTAATGTATATAAGATTATGTATATAAACAAACTTACTGGGATCGGGAATCTTTGGATTATCGACCCAATCATCTGGTTTTTTGTCTAAATACAATATTAAAGATTATAAATATCTTAAACAAAAGTCTTAATAATTATCATTTAAATCGTTGAAAGATACCTTTAGGATCATCAATTTCCTTTGGAGGATTGATCGCTGGTGAAAAATCTTTAAGAAGATCACCAGTCTTAGTTGATTCATTATTGATTCGGATTTCAAATGAATTATCAGGTCTGTAAATAATGTAAATACATAAATTATTCTTATAAGAAAAAAAAAGAACTTTAGCACTTAATATATTACCTTACGATAAGTGTGTAGAGAGTACTAAGTTTTGATATTTTCGCTGAAGGAGCACTATTCATATGCTTCTCTTCATATTCACCAGTCTTTGGATTTTTGTGTCTGAAGATAAAGTGTACCTTATTTGTGGCACCGCATTTATCAGGTCCAAACATAATTGTATATGGTGTTTTATCAGAAAATTCTTCAGCATGGATTCCTTTCTCAGATTCTGTTAATAATTTCATATATGCACCGCCACATTCAAGTCCATTTTGAAGTTTAACTTCATATCTAATGACAAAATTATTAATAAAAGTCTACAAAAGGAAAGATCAAGATCGTTTATAAAACGATGACTTACTGGACTACTAGGGTATTGTTGGTGTTATCCAAAGAATTATTAAGAGAAGCGGATATTGCATGATGAGCCGCTCTTGAATCTACAATCAATCCCTTGTCCCCTAAAATTCCCGGGAAAACAGTTGGTTCTTCAACTTTCCACTTTCCAATATAACTAAAAGTTTCGCCTCCATCCTTTGTTTCCTTTGTGGCTTCACTTGGTGACCACCGTTTAGTCCAATCATCTGTGAATTGTTCTAAAAATGGTGCTTTAATTGTTGTGGGCTATAAAAAAAATAAGAGAATACAAAGTCATTTTTTATGAAATTAGCGTAAATTGAAAGAAAAAATTTTTATAAAATTATACATGAAGGTTGATATTGTTTTATAAACTTGCTATGTAAAAATCTGAAACAAAGCCCAAACCAACAGCAAAGAAAATACCCTTTCGGGTGAAAAAACTTGTATAGTGTGGTTTGTAAACAAAGGTTTCTCGAACAAAAAAACACTTCATAAGAAGTTTCTATATCTATTTATTTAAATACAAAAACATATCAAAGGAAATATCGTAAAGCCATAAAGTTGCAGACACTTTTACTACCTTAAATTCTGGTCGAACTTCCGCGCTAGGAACAGCTTCCTCTGCAGAAATACAGACGGCAAGAGCCGAAGAAATTAAGAGAGCAAGAAATCGTCGATTGCACTTCATCCTTTATGGACAACTTGCTTGAAAGCAGTTAAGCCAAGTACGATTTAATTAATGCACGAAGACTAGGTTTCAAAACTGTGAATTTTAAAAAAATCATGGGCTTTTATCGCTTTCATCTTATAAACATAAGATGGTATGTGGAATTCATTCATTGGCTAGTTTACTCCAGATAAATTCGTGTTCAAAATTTATTGGACAAATAATATTTTATAGAAACGTGTATTTATTATACTGGAATAAATTAATTTACCCAATCATTTGTAATCTGTATAAGTCGATAAGTTTAAATTTTTTTTTTGTTTTCTCATTATCCAAAAATATGGAGGAATCACTTTATGACGAATTTGGTAATTATCTCGGCCCTGAATTGCCCGAATCCGAAGAGGAGGAAGAAACTCTTCAGCCCATGCAAGAGGATATAGAAGAAGAATATGAAGAAGGAGAAGTAGAGGCTGGAAGTTCAAATATGGCACTTATGGAAATAGACGGTACGCGTTCATCCGTTTCTTTTTTCGCGTTCCTGGAAGGTTTCCTGGTTTCTTAATTAAAAATTAAATTATTATCAGACCCAATTTTATGTTGGAGACGCGAATTTAACTATACACTTCAAAATATCTTTGCTTTCATTATTTAAAATGTTCGACTGATAGTTGGGGCGCTTACTTCTTTCAGATGTTCCTCAGACTCAAGTAGTTCTTCACGAAGATAAAAAATATTATCCAAGTGCCGAAGAAGTTTATGGTCCAGAAGTTGAAACATTAGTTCAGGAAGAGGATACGCAACCTTTATCTGAACCAATTATTCAGCCTATAAAAATTAAAAAGTTTCAAATTCAAGAAAAAGGTCTTCCTGAAACTAGATATAAAAAAGGGTAAATACTTGATTATTATTCTCTTTAATGTTTTCTCTCTTTTTATGATCAAAATTCACTTAGATTTAACTAATAAATAATTATTAGGTTTTTAGTAGACATGATGAATTTTCCTGAATTGATCAGGAATATTGCTATTGTTGGTCATTTGCATCACGGAAAAACATCATTCGTTGATATGTTGGTCAATGAAACACATTCATCAGTTGCTTGGGATGTTGATAGACAGGTATTTCATAAATTATTTACCTATATACGGGAATATCTAATATATCAAATTCGATCAACAGGAACGTTACACAGATACACACACCTTAGAAAGAGACCGAGGTGTAAGTATTAAAAGTATGCCAATGACGGTTATATTGCAAGATTCAAAGGGTAAATCATATTTATTTAGTATTTTAGATACTCCAGGTATAAAATTTCTATTTTTTATTCGTCTTGTAATCTAGTACTGGAAATTTTTTTTCCATTCCAATTTCATTTTTTGATAGCAACTTTTTTCCTGCAATAGGTCACGTGGATTTTATTGATGAAGTTACTGCGGCGCTTCGTTTAGCCGACGGTGCGGTTGTTGTGGTAGACGCAATTGAAGGGGTATATAATATTTTATTAATTTAATGAAATATATTCCTATTTCTTATTGAATTTTTTTTCATTTTTTTTTCAGGTTATGGCTAATACAGAGCGTGTGATTAAACACATTGTACAAGAAAAATTGGCATTCACTCTTGTCGTCAATAAAGTGGATAGATTAATATTAGAATTAAAGTTACCACCCAGTGATGCTTATTATAAATTAAGACATACTATAGAAGAGGTCAACACTATCATCAGGTATATAAGTTTTTACTATATTCAAATATTCGAATATAATATTTATCTTTTATTGAATTTTAAGTCAATGTGCCCCCGGCCAAGATCTTCGAGTTTCTCCTGAACGTGGAAATGTTTGTTTCGCGTCAAGTCAAATGGGATGGTGTTTTACCTTGAAATCGTTTGCTAAACTTTATGCTGACACTTATGGTAAAGTTCCGTAGTTTGCTTGGCTCCTAAATTGTTATTGTAAAAATAAGTATATACTTTTTTGTAGGTGGCTTAAGTGTCGATGAATTCGCGAAACGTTTATGGGGTGATATATATTTCAATCCTACTGAGAGGAAATTTAGCAGAAAATCTCTCGAAAGCAAAAGCCAACGATCTTTTGTACACTTTATTTTGGACCCATTATATAAACTTTATGCTCAGGCAAATTGCATTTTTCTTTCAATTTTAATTTTCATTTGATTTTTACTTACTGGCCTTTTTTTTCTTTTTATAGGTAATCGGCGAAAACGAAGAAACGCTGAAACGAACATTAGCGTCATTAGGTATCTTTTTGAAAGCTTCGCATTTCCAATTGGATGTAAAGCCTTTATTGCGCATAGTTTTGGACCAGTTTTTTGGTCCATCAACTGGTTTTGTGGATATGGTGGTACATCATATTCCGTCTCCAGAGAATAATGCCATTAACAAAGTATGTTTAATCACAATTATTACGTGATATAACAGAATATTTTACTTTATTTAATAAATATTCATTTCATTAGGTAGAACATACTTATACTGGACCTATGAATACAAATGTTGCCCAATCAATGTTTAAATGTGATTCGGATGGTCCTTTAATGATTTACGTTACAAAACTATATAATTCAGCTGACGCATCAACATTTGATGCATTTGGTAGAATTTTAAGTGGTACAGTTAGAAAAGGACAAACCGTAAGGGTACTTGGCGAAGGATATTCAATAGATGATGAAGAAGATATGACTTTACAGGATGTTACAGACGTTTGGATATTCGAATCAAGGTGAGTATTTTAAATAATAGTGCAATAAAATATCCTTTTCTTTCAAAATTTTTAATGGCTTATTCTTAATTTCCTATAGGTATAGGATTGAGGTTGAGGGAGTACCTGCTGGAAATTGGGTATTACTGGGAGGGGTAGATAATTCGATAGTGAAAACTGCAACTATAACTAATAAAGACACCGATGATGATATGTACATCTTCCGACCTTTGTCCTTTGTGACTACCGCTGTTCTTAAGGTAGCCGTTGAGCCTGTTAACCCATCTGAATTACCAAAAATGTTGGATGGATTAAGGAAAATTAATAAAAGTTATCCTATTTTAGTGACTAAGGTGAGAGTATAAGAGATGAATATTTTTAATTGTTTAAAACTTACAATTTAAAATAATATAGGTTGAAGAATCTGGTGAACATATCATTCTTGGTACAGGAGAATTATATTTAGATTGTGTATTACATGACCTTCGACGAATGTATGCAGAAATTGAATTGAAAGTATCAGACCCTGTTGTCCGATTCTGTGAAACTGTTGTTGAAACATCCGCTCTAAAATGCTTTGCTGAAACTCCGAATAAAAAGTATGTATTCAACGGTAATTACATTAATTTCATCGACACATCTACTTTAATTAATGTGATTGAAATATTTTAGGAATAAATTAACAATGATAGCCGAACCATTAGAGAAGGGCATTGCCGAAGACATCGAAGCTGGGAAAGTAAGCATCAAATGGCCTGCTAAGGATATTGCAAAATTCTTTGAAGAAAATTATTCTTGGGATGTATTGGCGTCACGTTCAATATGGGCTTTTGGTCCTGATGAAAATGGACCAAACATTTTAATGGATGATACTTTGCCTACAGAAGTAGATAAAAAGTTACTTTCGTCCGTTAGGGATTCAATACGACAAGGATTTCAATGGGGTACTCGGGAAGGACCTCTATGTGATGAACGTAAGTTTATATATCTTATTTTATTAATTGTATGTATCAATTCAACTTAATTTTACCCATACCCGCATTTTATAGCCATACGTAATGTCAAATTTAGGATACTTGATGTTATTCTAGCACCGGAACCTATATACCGTGGCGGTGGGCAGATAATTCCAACAGCAAGACGCGTGTGTTATTCTTCATTTTTGACGGTAGTTACATTTATTTTGAATTAAAATAAGTGAAAAGAATTATGACGTTATGATATTTATCCATTAGGCAACTCCGAGATTAATGGAACCAGTATACTATGTCGAAATTCAAGCGCCAGCCGACTGTGTTTCTGCGGTGTATACAGTTTTAGCACGACGGAGGTATAACAAATATAAATTATACTTTTAATCGTTTATACGATTTATACGTAAATTATATATTTATTCTTTCACAGAGGACATGTTACGCAAGATATTCCAAAAGCTGGGTCTCCATTATACACCGTTAAAGCATATATTCCAGTGATAGAGGCTAACGGATTTGAAACAGATTTACGAACTCACACTCAGGGGCAGGCATTTTGTCAACAAATGTTTGACCATTGGCAGGTAAATTATATTTTTATTTATTTATTTTTCTTTTTTTATGTGTTTAACGCAAGAAATATTTGTTTTATGACAGATTATTCCTGGTGATCCACTGGATAAAAGTATAGTTCTCCGACCTTTAGAGCCAAGCCCCGCACAACATCTAGCAAGAGATTTTATGGTTAAAACACGTCGACGTAAAGGATTATCTGAAGATGTCTCAGTCAATAAGGCGAGTAAATTTTATTATGTAATTACATTACTACAATTTTCTAATACGATATTTAATATTTACAGTTTTTCGATGATCCGTTACTTCTTGCGATGGCAAAATCAGATATTCTACCAAACATTTTATAAATTATGTCATTTCAATAATACGGACAATCAGTTTCCACGTGTGAGTTGTATTACATAGACGTTCACATATCACATCGGTGATTTTTGATAAATTAAAATTTAAAATAACCCTTATAACGAATTATGTTATCTGCTCCACCATGCTAATAAATGAAAATTAATTGTTAGATATTAGTTAATCAAAAATAAATAAAATATGAACCTACTTCAATCGCATCTATTTCCTCGGGAGAAGGACCCTTTCTCTTGTATTTCTCGGGTAATTGTGAAAAAGCTATTATAGATTTATGATCAGATGGAGTATTTGAAGGGGAAGCGGTTTCTTTAGGTTCTGCTGAATGAAGTTTTGGTGTTGTACCAGTGCGTTCTTCTAAGAAATGTTTATTGTGTTAATGTGTTTAGGAGTAAGAAAATTTTATATCCGTACAATACCTTTATGAAATTTATCTCTTGGCCCAAGAAATTTGATAAGTGGAACATGTTTATGCAAAGCACGAACAATTCGTGTTGGATACATTAATTTTGATGCTAATGAAATCTAAAGAGTTCAAATATTTTTTTTTTTTTTTTTTTTTTTTTTTTTTTTTTTTTAAATATTTTTTTTTTTTTTTTTTTTTTTTTTGATTTATGTACGAAGATCTTTGTACAACTGCCAATGCAAAATTCCATTGTTTGATTGTTTGACCACATTAGGAGAGACCCGATCTTAAAGTAGTTGTCATGCCCAATTTTTTTTTCACTATATAACCAACCTTTTCCCGTTTTGATTCCTTGAACCCATGGAACCAAAAATTTTCATACTTTTGGTCACGTCGATTACATTATTTAATACAAAAACTTTATCTCACAAATATTTTTCTTCACCAAAACGTCATTTTATTTCATCGACTTTTAAATATAAATTTTTTAATTTTAATAATAATTTCTATTTTAAACGTCAATTTAAAACAACAATAAGCAATGCGGAAAATGCGAACAAAACTTTTGTATATCAACCATCACAACAATCTCCTTCCTCTTCTGATACTGCTACACAACATCAAACATCGCATGAATCGCATCATCACATTCACAATATTTCCGAAGTGTATCCTGCATACGATGATGATTCTTATACACAAAATCCATCCTCCCATGATAAACCATCATTAATGATATTAATAGGATGGTGGAATTGTAAACCAAAATATTTACATAAATATATTTCTCTATATACAAATACTTTTCATACTAATACATTATCTCATATACCGCCATTTTATCATGTATTTTTTCCTTGGACAATTCCTAGAGATATTAATCGGTTAGCAAAAGAATTAATTAGCATGTGGATTGAACAAGGGAAACCAAAAAATATTGGATTTCACGTATTTAGTAATAATGGTACTTATCATTATGCTATGTTATGTGAAGCTGTTAAAAGCTTATCAAAAAATTATTTAGAAAATGATCAAAAGCAAATATCATCCGGAACAAATATATCAAGTGAAGATGCTGAATCTTTTTTAAATTCAATAAAATCTTGTGTAATTGATTCAGCTCCCTCTCCTATTACAGAAAAATATCTTGCATTGGGTATAATGGGAAGTTTTTTAAGACGCACACTATTAAACCCTAGTATTCCCAGTTCAAATTCCCAAAACGAAGTATCTATGGTAAAACCTCCCTTTTTGGTTCCTGTATTATCAATATTCTTTACATTACCTATTGTTAAAAAATATCAAGATTTTGCCCACAAATCGTTATATAATATTCCTGGTGGTATTCATGATGGTAGAGATATAAAGTATTTATTTTTATATGGACCTGGCGATAAAATTGTGCCTGAAAAAGACACAATAGAATTTATATCAAAAATAAAGAAAAGAGAAAGTAATTTTATTAATAGTGAAGGCAAAAAAGGCATATTGAAAATTGTTGAAAAAAGATTTGGAGCCGACAGTGAACATGTACAACATTTTCTAAGATATCCCGACGAATATATTATTATTCTAAAATCATTTTATAATATCGAATAAGTAAAAATTCCAATTAATAAATTATCTTACAACAATATAGAATAATTTTATTAGGATTAAGTATTTTAATTTCATTAGTTTAAATAATTGCTAAAATAAATAATAAACTACTTTAAAATATCGTCTAACCAATCTTCTGTATCATCATCATTTTTTCCTGCAGTTACTTTATTTTGATTTTTCAAGTTAATATTAATTTTTTTTGTTCCTCTTTTATTATTTGGCAAGGAACTAGTTAGTTTAATTTGTTTAGCTAAAATAAAAAGAGAAACAGAGAAAAAAATTACTATTTGTATACATAATAAAATATTTTATAAAATAAAATTTACCATTTTCTTCATCTAGTGATTTCAAAAAGTCATCAATATCATCATCGTCTTTATTACTTATTAATGAATGCGAAATTGGCTTCTTATTTGTGGATGCAGACGCTAAATATAAAGAAAATTCTATTAATTATAAATCTGGAAACAAATTTGGATTCTCTTACTTCCTGATATACCTTGTGATGCATTATTAGCGACAATTTTCTTCCCTAGATTGATCTCAATCGTTTTCTTACTTTGTGGCTCCTTTATTATATTGTTCGAAGTTGAACTTTGCACACTTGTTGGTATTTCGATGGGTTTAACAACATTCTTTGATATAAATTTTTGCGGAACAATAGGAATGCTTCTCACTGTTTTTGGAACAATAGGACCTGTGGTATATAAGCTTGAATCTACGTTAGTTCCTTGTTTTTCCTAAAGAAAATATATATATATTGTGAAATTGAGGTTGAAATATATTTATTGGTATAAAAAAATAAAATAATACCTACAGTAAAAATATCATCGATTAAATCCAATCTCTCGGCTAATGATACATTAGACAATGATAATTCTAATTCATCGAAACGTATATTCATCAAATTTTGATAAATCTTTAAATAGAAATTTATGTTAATGTAGATAACAAAAGAAAAAAAGATTTCTTATTTATAATTTACCTCATCTTCATTTACTGAAGCATCAACTGATGTATCCCAATCCTTTTCTTCTTTGAATTGAAAATATATTGAAGGATCAAAAGATCGAGTTTCTATTAATCAATTTTTACATTGTCGTTAACATAATAATAATCAAAAATCTAAAATTCGAAAGAAACATAAGTAATTTGCCTGAATCATCGATCATTTGTAGCAAGTTTCTAGTTCCTAAATCAATTCCATCTATAGCTTCTAAATTAAAGGGTAGATAAATTATTTTATACGCGTTATTAATAAAAAAGAGAATTAACCATTTTATTACCTTCTGTATCAGATATATCTTTATATCGGTAAGAATTACTTTCAACTTTTCGTTTTCGAAAGCTTTGTCGTTTATGCTTATCTAAGGAACAAGAAGTTATTACAATACAATTTTACGACGAAAAAAATGAAGGTTAATTTTTATTACCATTTTCTTCGCCTATTTCCTCAGTTTCTTTATATTCTTTATCGCCAGATTTATTCTGAGGACCTCCTCGTGACTTTGAACTTCGCTCTTTTCGTTTTTCCTGTATTTCTTTAGAAGTTTCCGAGTCTCTAGAGCGTAACTTTGCTTGATATTTTCGTGATTGTGCTTGCTTGTACTCGTCGGGTCGCATTCTAATTGAAAAATGTAAAAATGTTGGCGTGTGGGATTATTCTATATCAACCTATATCACGTAAAAGAAAAGGAAATTTTTTGCAGATCATGATATTCCGCGTATCAGAGTAATATAATTTTTGACTAGACATTTTATTAGGTCAGTATAGGTACTATATAAAAATGTAATTTAAAATATGTGATAGCAAATTTTATTTATTTTTTTTTTATATTAAGTCTAAGCAATATTTAACACTCTAAATGACGAATAAATAAAACACGTGATTTTTTTTGAAGCGAAATAAAAATGATAAATAATATGTATATATCATTGGGTTCAGGAGAGAAAGAAAGAACAGAAAAGGAATTAATTAATATTAATAACAAAAGAAAAAACTTCTCTCCATATTGAAACAAAAAAAAAATCATCTCAACTTTTATATAGTACCAATTACCTTGGATATTATTATTGTAGGATATCCTGCATTAATAATTTTTTCTATAAATAATTGAAAATTCAACGAAAATATTTGCAAACCTTTAACCTTTTTTTTTGTGAATTCTTTGATAATATTAAAAAAGAGTGACGAATGTATCGGAGAAGATATTTCATATCCGTCAGTTTTCAAGTTTCAAATCACAAGTTATTTGTGGTCACTCTCAACAACTCAATGGAATTATTTTATCTATTAATCACAAGTATCATACCTATTCAACTTCAATAGAGAGATTATACTTGAGTGTTAAGAGCGACCTGAAAAAAAAAAGATTATGATTAATAACAGAAACAAATTCACGTTCTTTTAGGTACACTCTTCGATCGAGTAAAATGCATTATACAATAGGCACTGGCATTTTTTTCTGAAAGAAACGTGAAGGGAATGTTAATAACAATATTCAGATAAAGCCAATCTATCGTAATTCAATATGCATGTTCTCGAAACAAAATCGACCCCTTCTGATTCAACCGAATACAATTGATCTCCCGTATCCTTGCCCACCAATATCCTCCATTCATTTAGTTTTGAACAAAGTAAACTGACAGTAGTTTCTGATATTTGTAGAGTATTCGTAATGTTCTTCATAATAACTTCTGGGTCTAAAGCATAAGAACTATACTGATGATTTTGACATCGTAATATAAGTAATATCAGATTTTTCAAGCTACCATCTTTTGCAAAGGGTAAGATAGAAGAACAAAGAAATGAATCCCATTTGACTACATCACAAGGACAAGTAATGTTGACTTTAGATAAAGTTTGTTTATCGACAAGTGAAAATAAACGTCTGAGAGTTTCTTCATCAACTTGATTTGCTGTAATAGACTGTAAAGGACAAATATATGTCTCTAATTTACCAACAAATCTATATTTTATGCCAACCAAATGAATACGCTGTAAATTTCGACATGGTCTCAATAAAGAGTCAATAGTAATATTCAAAGGGGAGCCCCTTAGTGCTATAGTGCTGCCATCTCCCAATAAATTATAAATTTCAAGCTCTCTTAAACTACCACCCAAATATTGTAGAGCGGTCTCTATTCCTGTATGAGTAAATTGAGATCCTCTTAATGAAAGTTTTCTAATACCAGGATTGTTTTTTGTAATGTTAATCAAACATACATCATCCATGAGAAAAAAATCTGAACTAAGTGTAACTTCTACTAATGAACCTTGACTGAATGCTTTAGAAACTAAATTTCTGAAATCATTCCATTCCGTTTTGGGATAATTTTTCAGGTATCTTTGAAATATCTGATTAATAATAACATTTTCATCATATATACCAGGTACCATTGGATATTTATTTGTATTTTTATGTTCAACTTTTGCTAGGAAATTCAATTGTTGTATATTTGCACATCGAATAGCTATAACTTGAAGCAATGATGATATAGTGGGAATTTTATGACAACGTTCGTCTCCACTACATACGGTAAAATTAATTTCCAATTCTTTTAAATATTCACCATAAGGAAATAGAAGATTATCATTTTTTAAGATTTCAGATATTACGATATTATGTGAACGTTCGCTATTTATATTAGTAACAATACGAACATATTTCCAAACATAAGGTAAAACTAACTTAGCGAAACTTCGAGAAGTGTATCCAAGAGGTAATAACTTTTTAACAGCTTTAACCTGTCTTGCACGAATAGATTCCCACCTATCAAAGTCACGAAGACAAGTTTCATAAAGACTATGCAATATCAATCGCTAAAGGAGTAATGGAATTTAAAAAAATAAGTAGCTTACTTGTAAGAAATATTGTTTCATTTAATTACTAGCAAACTTCATACCTTTACATCGTCGTTAAGACACTCGAAGGCTTTGCCTTCTCTTTTTATAGAAGGTGTTTCCATTTATAATGGAATACACAAACGAACGGATAAAAAAATTTTCAAAGTTCTAATATTTTTCATGTATTATAATTTATATCGGTAGTACGTACAAACTGTATTTTATCCGAAAACGTTCATCAGAAAAAGTTGCTAAAGTAGGACGAAATAATTTTATTGAACAATTGTTAAAAAAATTGCAATAATTTACCCCAATTCAAAAATTTATGCTACTTGAAAATCTTATGTACGAAAATTAACCTTTTTTTATACTAAGAAATATTTACTATTAATTATTCCTTATTAGGATGATTTAATAATTTATAATTTTGGATTTTTCTTTCTTCTATCTTCTTTCCATAAAGGTTTTAATTTGTTAAATACCTCATCATCTATAAAGAAATCAAGTACTAAATCTCTGTTTCCGGGTGTAACAAGATACTGATCAAATTCTGTCTGGCCATGTTCTCTTAAAATAATCTCATCAATTACAAAATTACCGCTAAAAAATCATTATGGATATTATTATTTTATAATTATAGTATTGTTATTAAATTTAAAATTTTACCTGAAACCTGTAGAATTTTTGGTGAGAATCAAATGAGCAGCATCTGCCATAATTTGAGGAGTTCGAGATTTAGATGAAGTATGTTTATCTAAAATACTCAAAGCGGCTGTGTCGATCGAAGTAACTGGCCAAAGTGCTAATGTGGTCAAAAAAAAATTTATTAATAAAATTATCTTATCCATTCATACTTCATGGTAGTACTACCGTTTGCAGCAATTCCATGCTCACGGAATTCACCAGCCCACCCCAAAATACAAAGTGACATATTAAATTTAGCGATTGAATATGCAACATGGTCCGAAAACCATTGCTCTTTCATGGAAAGTGGTGGGCTAATGTTCAATATGTGAGGATTTCTATCTTGTTTTCCACTTTCGATAAGGTATGGGAGTGCATACTACCAAAAAAAAAAAAAATTGTTACAAATTAACGTGTGAAAATATAAAATATTCATGAAACCAATACCTTTGTTACCAACCAAGTTCCACGAGCATTAATTTCATGCATGAGATTGTATTTTTTGAGAGTAGTATTTTCAGTGTCGGTTAAAGAAATCGCGGATGCTATCGCGGAAAAAAAAATAAATTGATGCATGGGCTTTCAATAATTTTTTTCTAAAATAATTCATACCATTGTTAACAACAATGTCAATTCCATTAAATTTTTCTATTGTTTTTTGTATAGCCGATTTGACGGATTCTTCATCACGAATATCACATACCAACGGAAGAGCTATTAATTAAAAAAAATTATTATGAAATGAGGTAACTAAAAAAAAAGGCGATAATTATTTAATGTTCAATACCTTTTCCTCCCGCACGTTCAATTTCTTCCGCAGCAGTATATATTGTGCCAGGTAACTTTGAAATATGTTAATATGACCCCTCAAGTAAAATTACATTCTTTGTGAGATATATTTACCTTTGGATGTGGTGTAGCAGTTTTTGCAGCGATAGAGATCTTTCTAAAATTATTATTAATATCATGTTATTTATTCCTCACATAATTTCAAATATTTCCATTTTCAACTCACGCTCCATCTTTTGCAGCTCTCAAAGCTATCGCTAACCCAATTCCTCTAAATTTGATAATGATTGCGAATAATTTAATAACTTAATATTGAATCCTTTACAATAAAAGAAAATAATTTTATAAATTACCGAGAAGCACCACTAATGAACAAAACCTTGTCCTTAAGTGCGAGTGTCATATTCAAAATACAAATACTTTTTATTAAATTCGTTTACAAAAAGGAGCATCCTTAACTTACGCATCATGTGTACGATATTAAGTTTAACGCTATCACGTGCAAGTGCATAACTCCTTACGCACGGTAAGGAACCTCTTACAAAAAGATCTTTTAAAAGATCATATCCATAACAATATTATTTCCTTAAACGGTAATGCAGGGGCAGATTTATAATTTATTTGCCGATCATTAGAGAAAATTTAAATTTTTTTTTTAAAACCAAAATTTTCAAGAAATTTTTCAATAAATTAATACTTAAATATTATAGAAAATTAAGCCAAAATTTTTTACCATAAATATATAAGTTAAGCTAATGATTCTAATTAATATTTATAATATACAAATTAATTAAACTTACAATAGGATCCTAAATATTTTATAAATTATATTTTTAGATTTATAGCATTTTATATATAGAATATAGAGAATATACACTTAACTCTAAGTCTTTTGCTTAGAACCAAGCTATGATATGCATATAGGAAGGGAATGCATATAGAAGGTACACTTATAGAGGTGTAACTGTATTAGTTTTACTATTATTGTAAATTATAAATTAACATATTGGTTTAATCTATTACATTACATATATAACTAATAAATTTAAGATCAGGTAAAATAAATAAATATGTAAATTATTTATTTAAATAATTTAAAGTATATTTTTTTAAAAAATTAATACTTTTATGATTTTTATATAATAAAATTTTGTTATTAAAAATTTGAAAATAAATATCTCTTTAGCTTTCAAAGTATGAATAAATTATTACTTTTAGAGTGTCATCAGTTTATAAATCATTACTTTTTTAATAATATATTTTTTAGTAATATATTTTTTTAGATGGTCATATGAATATAATACTTCAGACATTCTTATTACCTAGTAAGTATAATAGTAATTCTACTTATGTTATGATATAATACTTAGAAGAGATGTATAGTATTCAATAATAATTCAGTACTAGCTTGCTAATGCTGAATTGCCTAATATTACTAATATATGCATGTAATTCTGAATTCTGGATATATCAAAACATTCTCTATAAATGTATTTATGTAATAATTATATAATATTGACCAATTATTAATAGCTATTTAGTTCTTTAAAATAGATAAATTTAAACAATTTACATTTTTTTAAATAAAAAATATTTTTCAATCTTTTTAATTTTATTATATTATTTTACATTACAGATTATTTTTGTATGTGCAATTCTTTCATTAAAATGAAAATACAAAATAAAAGTAAATTTAAATAAATATTTTTTCTAATTACTAATATTGATTTTTCTATTGACTGTTTTTTAAGTATATATCTTTCCTAATTGCATGTGCATGACCAGGCCCAGATATGTATACTTATAAAAGTGTAACTGTAGAATATTAATATTATTACTTCTTCAATCTGTAAAAATAGTAATATTTATTATATAATATTTATTTATTATAAATTTTAACCTTTTACTTCAGTATTGACATTTGGCCATGACTAAAGTTGCCTACCAAAATTCTACAGGCTATTGTCAAAATGTCGAAACTAAAACCTGTCGAAATGCTGAAATGCCAAAATAGTTTCGACATGTCAAAATTGTCGAAACCTAAAAATATTACGTTTTACGTAATAACTCGGTATCTAATGATCGTAAAAAGATGCACTATAGCTCGTTGGAATTGTCTCATAACGATGAGTCGAATGGTGGTTAGATCGTCTTTCTATGATTACTAGATACCGAGATATTGAGCGAAATGTCAAAAATCAGCATTTTACATTTTGCGATACTGCGCCATTTGACGTTTCACTTAATAACTCGGCATCCAATGATCATAAAAGGATGCACCATAGCTCATTGGAATCGTCTCATAATGATGAGTCGAATGGTGATTAAATCATCTTTTTATGATCACTGGATGCCGAGATAATAGGCGAAACGTCAAACGGCGCAGTATTGCATTTGCCTATGGGCAGGATTTTTTGGCCATTTTGAACACAGCCAAATGGCCAACCTCAGCCAAATGCTAAATGGTAAAAAAAATAACTAGGTATTGGTACTATACTTTTTGTCAAAATGATGAAATACTAATTAAATTTATTTTGACAGATGTAATGTATTTTGACAGACATAATTAATT
The DNA here is from genome assembly GCA_003833135.1 of Oehlia diaphana. Classification (NCBI taxonomy): domain Eukaryota; kingdom Fungi; phylum Glomeromycota; class Glomeromycetes; order Glomerales; family Glomeraceae; genus Oehlia; species Oehlia diaphana. Next base: position 17,181 of record QZLH01001006.1, on the reverse strand, counting down.
TATAATAATTTTATAATAAATAGTGAATTAGTCTGTTCGCCAAAATACGACATAATTAATTAGTGGAGAAGTATAATTGGTACCTTGTTGATATTTGGCTATAGCTAAGACTTTTTTGGCAATTTTAGTCATAGCCAAACTGCCAAATGGTTAATGACCAAATGGCTAATGTTCAATACTGTTTTACCTTATATAATATATGATATAAAATTTTATACTATATTAAGGCTCTACTTACTTATTAAGTAAGTCACTTTAGACTTAAAGTCAAAAGATGTATAAATTTATTATATATTATAAATATATCTTGTATATTATTAGTTTATTACATTGTTTTCCTAATTCTTTTATTAATAATAAGTAATAATACATATTACTTTAATCTTTATAAATTAATAAAAAAAATATTTAATTGATTAATTATAATGACTCTTTATTTAAATTTAATTCAAATCAAAATCATAAATTTTGGCCAAACATAATGCAAATTGTGGTAAATTTAGTTAAATTTTAAGTAATATTATATAAACGTAATACAAATTGTAGTAAATTTAGACAAATTTTTAGTAATATATTGTAAGCATAATTCAAATTGTAGTAAATTATAATTAGAGTTCTACAACTTGATCTGACAGATCGGGTGATCTGATAGGTTAATCCAAAATATTCATGTTAGGTCATTAAATTCATGACCTGACACAGGTCAGGTTAGAGCTAGTCAGGTACTCAACCCAACCTGTTAACCTAATATATATTTGGATTAAATAAATTAAAAAATGCCAAAACTAAAGTTTTCAGCATTTTTATATGTAAAATCAAAAGGAAAAATGCCAAAACTAATGATTCTGGCATTTTTACATATAAAATCGAAAAAAAGGCCAGAACTAATGATTCTGGCGTTTTTACATGTAAAAATTAAAAAATAACCAAAATTATCAATTTTAGCATTTTTATATGTAAAATTAAAAAAAATGCCAAAACTATCATTTTGACATTTTTACAAAAAGAAAAATGTTGGAAGTAATGATTTTGATATTTTTACATGTAAAATTGAAAAAAAATGCTAGAATTAATGATTCTGGCATTTTTATATGTAAATTCAAAAAGAAAATGCCAGAACTAATAATTTCAGCATTTTTACATGTAAAATTAAAAAAAAAATGCCAGAACTAATGATTTCAGTGTTTTTACATGTAAACTCAAAAAAAAAAATGCTGGAACTAATGATTCTGATGTTTTTACATGTAAAATCAAAAAAAAAATGCTGAAACTAATAATTCTGGCATTTTTACATATAAACTTAAAAGAAAAATACCAGAACTAAGAATTCTAACGTTTTTACATGTAAAATCAAAAAGAAAAATGCCAGAACTAATGATTCTGGCATTTTTGCATGTAAAATCAAAAAGAAAAATGCTGAAACTAATGATTCTGGCATTTTAACATGTAAAATTGAAAAAAATACTGAAACAAATAGTTTCAGCATTTTTATATATAAAATAAAAAATAAAATACTGGATCACTTGGACCTGATATTTTTTCAATAAAAATTAAAAAAAATATTTTTTTTATTAAAAATGTTGAACCTAATGTTTTTTATATAATTAATAAAAAAAACATATAAAACTTCAGATAACCCAAGTTATCTGAAGTGACCCAAATACTTTTGGATCAAATGAGTCAGATCAGGTCAGAACGGTTAACCTGACCTGACCTGATCTGAAAAAAATTTTGATTCAGATTAACTAGGTAACCTAACCTAATCTGACCTGTGCAGAGTTTTAATTGTAATATACTTTTAGTAATGTTATATAAATAGTGTCAAAAATCTATATTTAACAATTATATGATTTTATTTCAATTTTCTAAGCTAACTTTATAATATATAATCCAAGAATTTAGCCAATAAAAAACTGAAATTTTTGTAAAAAATACTAATAAAATAGAAACTTTACAGTTGATAGAACGCTTTATAGTATGCAATAAAATTTTAAATTAATAGAAAGTCATCTATTGAATGTAAAGATATGATTTTACTACCATTTAATTTGTCTGAATTTAATGAACTATAGATCATCTTAATTGGATCAGTAGATAATGAGATATTATTAAATTATTATAATTATTCAAATTTAAGAACATAAACTTCTATAATATTATATTTTTAGTGTAATATTTCAAAATTTTATATTACCTCTGAAATATTACACTAAATTATGTCTAAACAAATTTTCTAATATAGCTAGAATTACAAGTAAACATAATACAAAAATTTTTTATTATATAGGTCAAAAAGTGAAAAATTAGGCATTAATCAGTCACTAATCAGGCACTAATCAGGTAACTAATTGGTGACCAATTGGTGACTGATTGATATTTTCGTTAAATATTGTTACCAATCACTTTACAGAAACTTAACATTTTTAATCAATATAAAATCGATATCATTAAGTTTATCTTAACGGTATCATTTTGATATCATTTCGATATCATTTTAATATAGATTTAATATTGATACGATATTGAAATAAAGTATTATCATTTCAATATCATTTCAATATTAAATTGATATCGAAATGATATCGAAATGATAATTAAAATGATATCAAAATGATATCTTTAAATTAAACTTAAAGATGTTGTTTCAATGTCATTTCTATTATCATTTTGATATCATTTTGACATCGATTTAATATTGAAATGATATTGAAATGATAATACTTTATTTCGATATCGTATCAATATTAAATCTATATTAAAATGATATCGAAATTATATCGAAATGATACCACTTGAAAACTTAAAGTTTCTGTAAAGCAAGCAGTTTGCTAACTTTTGATTCAGTAATCAGAAAAAAATGAAATATAGTTCATTGGAATTGACTCAATAAGACAAATCTAATGGTAGTAAAATTATATTTCTAGGATTAATATTTGATGAGACATTAAGTAAAATATAAAAATAAAAATATACTATTTATATTTTATTTAATTTTTTATTAACTATTAATTCTAGAAATACATTTTACTATCATTGAATTCATCTTATTGAGACGATTTTAATGAACTATATTTTATTCTTTTCTGATTACTAGATTAAAAGTTAGCAAACTGCCTGATTGGTGATGGTATTTGGTAAAAATGTCAATTAGTCACTAATTGGTAACTAATTTTTCACATTTTGACCTGTATATGATTTCTATTTAGTAATTTTGACTGATACTATATATCTAATCAAAATTAGCATAGAATTAAAAGATCACAAAATAGACTGAATACTATAAATCAGTTTAACCTAAATTAATAGCTAGAACTGAATTACCATAATCTGATTTTAAAACTGGCAGTCTGATTATTTAACAGTATATATATGAAGTACTAATTACAGTATAACAAGTAGTTTATCAATTAATATTATTAGATTAGTTTTCTTTACTTATACTTTTTAATATTTTGTAATCAATTAATTTAATAAATAGACATATGCATTATGATTATAAAAAAAAAGTGAGTTATTGTATTTAATATTATGATTTAACTAATAATTTTTTTTAAAAAGAAAATAAAGATATAAAAAAAAAAAAATTAGAAAAAAGAAAAGAAAAATAAAAGAAAAAGGAAAATAGAAGGAAAGAAAAAGTAAGAAAAAAAAAAAAATAAGAAGGGAAGGAAAAATAAGAAGGAAAAGAAGAATTAAAAAAAAAGAATAAATAAAAAAGAAAGAAAATTAAAAGGAAATGGCTGATAATTGATTTTATATAACTAATTAGCAAAATTTTGTTTTAGTTAATTTTCATTTAATTTTTAATGCAAATTAAAATTTTGATGAAACTTTAACTTGCATTACCTAGAAATTAGATAAATTAACAGAGGGCCAATATATATATTATACAGCTTAATCAAACTGGTCAAATGATCACTAAAACTGTTTCCATATGTAAATTACTATAAATTAATAGTAAAATACAATAGTACCCCATGTTTAAAGTGAAAGATCTACCAATAATCAATATAATCTATGAAAAAAATGATAAATCAGTAATAATGAAATGTGAAACTACACAAAAATATTTTTTTTCAAAACATTCTATTTATATTTTTAAAATTTTGGATCAGCTGTTTAAAATACCTTAAAAACATATAAAATTTTATTACACACTTAAAAATAATATATAATAAAAGAAGAAAAAGCTATTTTAAAACGTTTTACATAAAAATATTTAGTATAGTATACTTATTGAAATCTTGAAAAAAAAGGATGTAATTTTAACTTTCTATATAAAAGAGCAAAAAACATATAAAATTAAGAATAAAGTAACCAGTGGTCTAATTTTAATAAAAAAATTTCACCTATATAGAGCTAGCATATATAACCTTGATTTTTGAGATCGATTACTTTCTATACGTATATGTTGAAAAATAAAAAAAAGGAAAAAATTTGTGTAATTTTATAGTAGATTTTGATTGTGTAACTAATTTATGGTGGTGATAGTTCTGGTTATTATTAATCAGTCTGTGTAATCTAAAAGTTACCTCCTCTCTTCCTGGTTAATTTATCTAACTCTTAGATATTATCAAAAGGCTAATTATATAATATATATACCTATAGTAGTTTTCTTTATGTTTTTTAATTTTAGGTTATTTAAGAATCCCGCTATACTTCTAATCAAGGTCTCTGGAAAAATTTTAAATTTACTAGTAATTTTACCTTACTTTAATTCTTAATATTATTGGTTAATTAATTTAAAAGTGATTTTACTTTAGAGTTATGGTGACCTTTATTATAAATACAGTAAGTGAGATCCTATTATTTAGTTAATTTTTTATTATATTTACTTATTTTTTTTTTTTTTCCTTTATTAATTTTTTAATGATTGTTGATAAAAAGATCTGAGATTCAGAATAATAAACAGTTTTAAAAAGATAGAATTAATAATTATAATTTGCAGTATATTATTATAGAATCTTTAGTGTGACTATGATAACAATCTAATTGAAGGTGAAACTTATAATGAAATAGCTTATTTTGTTAGCATCTTATTTGTATTTTATTTTATCTGAAGTAATAAAGAAATAAAACATTAAAGGCAATATTAATATATTAAATTCAGAATTAAATATTAGTATTTTAGATCCTAATTCCTTAATCAAATAAGGGTTTAAAACAAATAATTAACTGACACTAATTATTGATGTAATAATTTGAAATTAAATTAAAATTCGAATTTGAGCGATAACTGTATAGTTGCGTATTTAATTTTGTATTGTGTAATGATACACCTAGTTTACATTATTTATACCCCTCTTTTTATTATTTTTTTTTATTTTTCATAATTTTACAACCTGTCGAATCCGTTTTATAGTTAAAAAAATAATTTCATATTATACTGAGTTATCTTTTCAAGAGAAGGGAAAAATATTAGCATATATGGAAAAATTTCAATCCTGTACAAATAGCAAGAAAAATGGGATGTGATCTTATTACAATACGCAAGTTTATTAACAATATAAGAAGACTTGAAAAACTGAAAATTTACCATGTTTAGAACAGCCACCTGCTCTCAATAATAATAAAAAAAATGCACTTATTATTAAATTACTAAAAATTGATGTAAATATTTACATGATATTATTAATAAGTTGTAGTCTAATAATTGCTAAACAGACACTATTTGATACTAGAATTCATTTCCATATTGCTGCAAAAAAACCTTTTATATCAAAAAAGCATGCATCAACTCATATTAGTTAGTATGAAAAATATAAAGAAAAAATAACTTGTGATTGGATACAAGTTATTTTCTCTAATGAATCAAGTATTGAGATTAGAAAGCAGTCATGACAAATAAAAGTTTGAAGGCATATAGAAAAAAGGTTTAATACTGAATATTTGATACCTACCTTTAAAAGTAGTCAAAAAATCAGTTATAGTTTGGAGATATTTTGTGAAAGGGATAAAAGGGCCATTAATTTTTTGTGATGAAAATAAAGAAGAAAATGAAAAAATTAACTCAAATACTTATGTCAGAATTTTAAATAAACATTTCCATCCATTTCATCATACAGTTTGTGAATTAACAGAAAGGGCTGCAAGTTTTCAACAAGATAATATGCCCATTCATATCACGAAAATAACTAAAGATTGGTTAAAGAAGAATGAAATTATGATTATTGATTGGCTGGCCAATTCCTCTGATTTAAATCTGATAGAAAATATTTAAAAGTAATTAAAAAACAATATCCAAAGTCATGAGGTCTTTCTTAAAACTGTAAATGAACTTAAAGCTGCACTAAGTGAAGAATGGGAAAATTTGAACTGCTTCATTTTTAAAAATGTTGTTGCCTCAATGCTATAATGAATCAATGCAGTACTAGGAAGACCAACACATTATTAGCCATTTTAAAAGTTATTTTTTTATTTAAATTTTAATGAGAATTAATAAAGTTTTGCATTATTTTTAAATCAGGCAATACTTTCTGATGTGACTGTATATTATTAAATACATTTTTAAAAGCTTTTTCTAAACTTAAAAAATCTATAATGAATTGTTTAAAAAAATTTCTTAGAACTGCATCAGTTAATTCATCCAATAAAGTATTAAATAATTATTTTTTTTCATCAATTGAAGAATCTTCAAAATTTTTTGTTCTTTTTACTGTTAATCAAAGTAAGTTATATATCATTACTAGTTAAAATTCCAAGGTATACTTATTATACTTATTAAAATTCCACATAAAAAACATACATATATCCTAATTAAACACCACTTTATATGTATTAATCAATCAATAAAATATTTTCAATTTCATCAACAGTTCTAACTAAAATAGTATTGGGAAATTCATACCGATTTTTTGGATCTTTTATAGCATCACTAACTTTTCTATAAGCTTCAATAAACAATTTACTTACTCTTTGATTAACTTTTTTAACTAATGGCTTTGGGTGACCTTGTAATTTAAATGTATCACTATCTGATAATGATAAAAATGAATCTAATTTTGCCATTATATTTGCTAATGATTTTGCATTCATATTATGTACTAATGATAATGGTGTCTTTAAAAAGATAATTAGCATAAATTAGAATTTTAAAATAAAAATATTAAATCCAGAAGTAATTTTTAAAATTCATTACATACTTTTTCATCTTTTGTTTCAATTGCTTGAACAATAGGTTTTAATCCAGATTGTCTTAATAAATTTGCATACTAAAGTAACGGAATATTATTTTCCAAAATTAGTATAATAGAATTAGTATAATAAAAATTTTTTTTTTAATTAAATTTTCAAACCTGTTCATCAACTAATATTTCCAAATTTTCTTCAATTCTTCTTTCAATATCCATAACTCGTCCATGAGTAAAAGCATATAAAGTTAAAGCAGACTAGAAAAAAAAAAGAAAAGAAAAACTTTCCTAAAAGAAAAAAAATACATAATAGACAAATAAATTTTATGTTTATACACTTACCTGAACATAATGGAGACAATTAACCATATAAATCGCTTGATTAAATTTAGTTAAATCTTTTGCACCTAGTTCACACATTTGAAATAAAGGATCTAATATTGCATCTAATATTGATTTAAAATCTTTCTCCTTTTCTGATGCTGTAATTAATGAAGTCTCATATGATGTCATAATAGCTTTCTACAGGAATTTTATTACAATTAGAGCTAAACATATCAATTAATTTTGATAAATTAATTAATTTACCAGTTGCAATACAACTTCCTTTACTGCTGGTGGTGGAGATAAATCAGAACTTGGCGTCTAAAATTAAAATGAATAATTGTACGTAAGTATAAAAAAAAAATTATTTTTAAATTTAAAATTATATAATTACTTGAATATATCTTAATAACTGTTCAGCTTGAGCATTTAGAATATTAAAAAACACCCTGGATGCAATTTCTGTAATACTACAAAGAGGTTAATCAATTAATTATCAATTAATTAATGATAAAAGATATTAAATTTCTTACTCTTCAAGAGTGTTAGATAAATTTGCATTAGGTCCTAAAATTCTTGCAATTGTAATTTTATAAAATTGAATTAAGTTCAAAATTCTATATCCTGTTATAGCTCCAATTTGAGACCCAATAACTTGCTCAACACGTGTCTACAATATAAAAGAAATCCTATTAAACATTTGATCAAAAGACTATTTCATTGTAAATAAGAAAACTTACCATGAGTGGACGACAAGTTCCATCAAGATCTCGATCCAATAAATCTTGTATAATAATATCATCACTCTCTCTTGCTATAACTTCTTCTTGAATGAATTCATAATTTGAATCTAAATAAATACTTTAATTTTAGTAACGAAATAATAATCATTTATTTTCTGAAAAAAAAGCTTACTTGGTTCTGGTTCAAATAAACTTTCCAAAAATTCTTTTTCACCGGCAACAGCTTGATGTACCCATGCCAACATATCGCCCACATAACGTAATGGATCATGCGAATGTATTTCAATAGGTTTGGGAGTTCCTCCCTGTCCTCCTCTTACTAAGGCATCCATAAATGCTCTAGAAACAGCATTTCTTCGGATATGAACAAGTTCTTCTAAACAAGACCTGATTAATGAATGGATAAAATTAATAACTCATTTTTAAAAAATCAATGAACTATCCACTACATACTGAAATAGAACAGGCCGTTGTTTTAAAGCCTTTAAAGCCTGTCTCATGGTAATTGGAACTTCTAATGACTCTTGACCTAAGGTTCTAGTTTCAGTTTGTGTCCATCTGTACAATTTATCAAATGCTACTTCTTGATAAGAATTCATTCTTTCCATAATTTCCAGCCTATTTTTTTTAAACGAAAGATTAAATATAACTTGAATAAATAAATATTTAAATAACTAAAGATGATTTATTTACCCAGCTCTTTGATTTTCAGTTATTAAAAGTGTATCACAATCCCCATGAATTTGTTGTAAATGTTTCAAAGCATCAAAAAATTCTTGTCCTATTATAGAATTAGGTGATGTTATTACAGTAACTTCTTTTTCAGAAAGAGTAAATCTTTTTAAAAAAGCATCTATTAAAATTTTCCTCGTTTTACATGTTTCCCTAATAATAAAAAAAAAACTATTATAATTATAAATAATAAAAAATAAGGACATTTGTTAACTAACCTTTGAGATTTCAAACTATCACTTTGTTCTAACAATACAGCAATTTGTCTATTAGCAGATTCTAAACTTTTTTCAATTTCATTACAAAAAGTATTCATAGATTTAACTTCTGATTCAATTACTGCTAATTGCTAAAATAAGAAAATTTTTTTTAAAAAAAACGAGATTTAAGACCATAGTATTATAAATCTTTATTCTTTATTTACCTCTGTAATTTTACCAAAGATTTCTAAAAAATTTCTATTAGCTTCAATAGCTTTTTGTTCAATATTTCCTCTTAAATTTCTACGAATAATTAAAGAATTATTATTATTATTAGAATAGAATTCTGATAAAGCTTCTAATGCTATCTTTGTTTTCACATCATCTATTGGGTTAAGTAAAATTTTTGAAACTTTCTGTGAAATTGGATTATCCTCCTGTAGAGGTGGAGTTGTTGGTGATTTTATTGTAGATGAACGTCTTGAAGAAGGTGTAGTTTGTTCAGCCATATTTCTATTTCTAAAATAATTAAATCATTAAATAAGGTTATTTTCTATTTATTTTATTTATTTACAATTAATTTTTTTTTAAATAATAATTTATTACAAAAAAGCGGTAAAAAATTTACAATTTATGAATTTATCTGAAAATTTTGTCATGCGTGGTACGATTTTTTTTCGGTAATTGATTTTAAAGCTAATCACGTGTAGGGATGGTCCGTACTACGGACAGGACCCCGGATAATTATAATAGAGGTCACATCCGCACATGACTTCCCTAGCGTAACCTGAAAAATGGGCGGCATTACGCAACTTGACTGAAATTAAGTGTGGCGCACATGTGACGAATAATAGTGACGAATAAGTTTTTACCTACTCGAAAAAACTGTCCCTCAGATACTTATAGAAATGGAAATGCAGTGGGGTGTGACGGTAGTGACAAAATTCAAAAAACTGGTTCAAAATATGATTAACATCAAAATTATAATGATTATAAACTAATTATTAATTATTAGTAACCAATCAATTAATTTATCACATGTTACTTATATTTTTCTTAATGAGGAACTGATGACAAACTGAAATAAAACTGACTGAATTGTTCTTATCCCTAATCACGTATAATGATAGATTTTTAAATTTAACATAATAGCATGTTAGCACTCAGAAAAATTTTTTAATCACGTAATCTGTTTTATTTATTATATAGTCATATTTCTGTTGAATTTCACTATTTATATTTATCTAAAGGACTTAATAGATAAATTTTATTTGTCACATTTTATTCATCACATCCTAAATTTCTCAATCATGTATCAATGTATAATACTAGCTGAGTTTGAAGAATTTTCTGGGTGCTGTTAAAGTAGTTACTAGATTATTAAAGTATTAGTAAATATAATATTTTTATATTACACAAAAGTATCAGGTAATCAGGTGCACATGACTTTAAATATTGAAAGAATTTCTCAAATCCTGGAAAAATAAATAAGAAAATACTTAGTGCTATTACATGATGCTATATTCTTGAATGAAGAACAATAAAAGTATATGAATAGGGAATTCTTATACCTTTTCACATGGGAATTTTTATTATCATATTTAAAGTTAATTTTTACATCTTGTAATCTTAGAATTGCAGAGTTCTTAGCACTTGGAAAAAGTTGGAAGTAACAGTTAATAAATTGTGATTTACTTATTAACATAAAGCAGTTGAATTGGTATACAATTCTATTTTAGAGGTTATATCTACATTAATTAAACTGATTATTGATTATCACAGCAAAGTTCTAATATCAATCTTCTGAATATATAAAATATATGAATTTATACTCTAAAGTTTCACAAGAAAGTTTATTTGACAAAATATATAAGAAAATACTAAGTTTATTTTTTATTCTGATTTTTTATCTTTTGAAAAAAAAATAGTAAAATCAAGTTAACATATGTGCTGATTTTTGGAATTAGCTAAATTAAGATTTTTATAAAAATTTAATATTTTAGTAAGATTAACATTACACAAATCTAAATTAAATATGTGTTACATATTTATGTAACTCAAA
>QZLH01001005.1:15711-47502 GCA_003833135.1 Oehlia diaphana | reverse complement strand
GTAATATTTTAACCGTAATATCACATAAATCTTACGAAATTGTAAACTTACGTAATATTTTGAAATTTTTTGAAATATTATGCCATAAACTTTCATAAACACAAAATCGTAAACTTACGTAATTTTTCGCACTATAAAATTTCCTGATGTTTATTTCAATCAGGGGCGCAGTTATAAAAGAAAAGTCAATGAAGCATTTTTTACTAGTTTTATCTCAATCAGGGGCGCAGTCATAAAAGGAAAGTTAACGAAGCATTTTTTACTCATTTTATTTCAATCAGGGGCGCAGTCATAAAATCATAATTGCTTAACGAAGTGGGATTAATTAACAATGGTTAACAATTTATTTATAAATTTAATTCATACATTCTTTTTTCAATTTATACATTTTTTTGAATATTTAATATGTACATGTGTAAAGGATTTTTCAATACAAATAATAAAATAAAAGGTACTACAGTCAAATGATTTTTTATATTACAAATATAAAACAATGCGCAGTAACAAAAATTTTTAATATAAGCGTTGCAAAGTTTTAAATGTTAGATATTAAATTTTATTGGGTAAAAAATTTTTTGATTTTAAAAATAAAAATCTGGGTAGCCAGGTCATGTAAATTCAATTTCAGATATGAAAATCATTTTTACCACTTTGTGTCGCCTTAATGGAAAAACTTCTTAAACATGTTAATACAAACTTTCACGAACCCTTAAAAAAGAAAATAGCAAGACGTTCGATGACAGCTTCACACATAATTTTGTCTAGACCAGTTCTCACAGAACAGCAGCAAGTTCAGCAACAAACCCTTCCTTGTCAACAGCCTATTCAGGACCCCAGATATCTAATATAAAGGTCATAATGGACTTTTGGCCCTTTTTGCTGAAACTCAAAAAATCGTTTTTTGTAAATGACTCAGCATCTAGTGATTCAATTTTAATGAACCTTTTTTTATTTTGTAGCCCTCAATTAGCTCTACAATTTAAAAAAATGTTCATCAAATTGGACTACTGGATGCCGAGATATTTACAAAAAACAATTTATTGAGCCCTGAAAAATGGGCCAATTTGCCGAAAGTGTGACTTATGACCTGTTTTGGAGATATCTGGGGTCCTGCCTATTCTTTCTCAACAACACACTTTTCCTTAACAACATACTCTTTCTCAGCAATAGTATGATCCTCAACTATACAGTCTACCTTTTACTTTATCTCAACAGCAAAGTCAAAATTTCAGTCAATTTGAAATAGAACAAATAGAACAAGTAAATATATAATTGTGATTTTAAATTATCATTTCAGTTATGTTCTAAAAATTATTTATTTTAGGTTAGAATGGATGAAGGTGAAGAGAATGGTGATTGTGATCAAGATCCTTTTAACAAAAAGTCTGGAAATAAATGGGGACATGATGAAATCAAAGTTTTACTTAACTACATTCAAGAAAATTATTCAGCTTGGTCTAAAGGGAATAAATCCAAGTTTTATAATGAAATGACAAAGAGTGTTTTACCTAACAAAGAGGCAAATGCAATTAAAAATAAATATTTAATTTTTTCATAATTCATTGTTAAATTATTAACATTTTTTAATTATTTATTTAGGTAAACTTGCCACATTAATAAAGAAATATGAATCAATTAAGAAACATAATGATCAGACTGGTAAAGATAGAAAAGACTGGTATTGGTACGATAAAATGGATATGATCTTTGGAGTACGTAAAAATATAACTCCTTCTTTTCTAGCAAATAGAGAAATAGGTATGTTTGAAGAAGAAGCAGTTGAAATCAAAAAGGAGGATAAAAAACAGAAACAAAAACCTAAAAATAACGTTAAAATTATAGCTACAGCAATAGTTGAAATGAGTCAGGTACGAGAAAGAATTTGGAAAAAAAAAAAAATGGAATTAGAAAAGGAACGAATAGAAGTTGAAAAAGAGAGGTGGGCATATAAAAGAGAAAGATTAAGGATGGAATTTGAATTAAGAATGAATGAATTAGATTTGAAATTACAAAAAAGAGATTAATCTTATATTTTAGCCTTTATTTTTGTATTATTTTTTTTTTTTTGATTGAATTTAATAAAACATTGAATATTATTGAAATAACTGGGTTATTATCTGATTTCTTTTTAATTCTCCTGCTTTTCTTAAAGAATTTTCACTTAAGTTGTAAATATTATTATTTTTTTCATTATCTTCATTATTATCATCACTATCACCATCATCATTATTTTCATCTAGTTCATCCCAACTATCATTATTTGTTTCTAAAAAATTATATAAAATTATACAATACTCAGTAAAATGTAAGGTTGCCTGCCAAAACCTATTTAGCCTAATGCCGAAAGGTAAAACCCCTTACATAGTGGTGAAACTGCAAAACTGCAAAACTGCAAAACTGCTGAAACTTGCGAAACTGCTGAAATATGCGAAACTGCCAAAATTTGTGAAACCTCTATAATTAAGTTTATCCATAGTTTCGGCATAATAAGTATTAATATTTTATATAAATTTTGCCATAATTTCGCTATTCTAATATTTTTTAGCATTTTTTTTTAATTTCAAATTGTCTAATAAATTTATATGTAATTAAAAAAAAATTATTGTAATTTTTATTGTTTTACTTAATATTTTTTTATTTTATTACAATTATTACAATAATAAATAGATTACATTTCTTTGAAGTAAACTTCCCAGTCCCCACCCGAGTTTTGTTTACCTAAATGTCTGATAATCTAATAAAAATAGAGAAAGAAATGTTAGTAATGTTTCTTTAATATTAAAAAAAAATCACATAAAGAAACATCAGTACGTTTCTTTAATATTTAAAAAAACTCCCCTTCCTCCATTCCTTATATTCTAAGTCCAGGTTCGTCTAGAAGGCTGTTTTTATTTCATTTTAACAGAATTCATATCCTGAAAGAATGACCCTAAAGTAAAGAAAAAGGACTATTAGGTATGTTCCTACAATGAAAAAAAACCAACATTTTCCTTTTCAACCTACCGTTTCGCCAAATTCCAGGTCTGAAAGGCGTCCTAAAGTAAAAAAAAAGAAAAGGAACGTTAAGTATATTCCTAAATTAAGGAGCATGCCAGAAATCAGCTGATTTCATTCAATTAGTAGACTGACCCTATCCATCCCACCTGATCACCCAATTGATCATTTTGATTGGCTAAAAATTTATATATAAAAAAATATAATTTTTATTACATCATTCATTCTGATAAACTAATTTAATTGGCTAAAAACTTAACATAATATAATATTGTTCGTATTGTATTAAAAAAAATTTATTAAAGATTCAATCAATAATACTTTTTTTTCAAAGAAATTATAAAAAAAATGCAAAGTTTTTTAAAAGCACCAAACTTTAATAAAAAGTTTTTTTTTAAACAACCTCAAATAAATATCAGGAATTTTGCAATGCGTACATATATTACAAACAAGCAGTACTATGTGATCCCAAGCCAAACTGCGAAAAATTATTACAAGAATGTTCAATTGTTTAGAGAGATGTCAAAAAACGGGATGCTGCTTATATTGAAATTAAAATTTATGAATATTATAATACTGTACCTACTACTGTTCGCTTTCATCAACAAATGTTAATGTCACGTAAAGTGATAACTAGACCTCCTACTTCTACTTCCTCAACTTCAAAAAAATATAAAGAATATATTGATATTACATTTATACCAAAAAATGTCAAATCACAATTTAATTCGGCTAATGAGATTAATTCAGCTATGAAAAAGATATCAAAATTTGAACAAATGATGGAAATTTCTACAGATGATTCAATGAAAGTCATATTATCATCTAAAATAATTGAAGAACAAAAGATCGTATCAGAAAAAACTATACAACTTAATAAATTAAAATGTCATGCTAGCGCACAAGCAAAACTAGCATCAAAAAAATAAACTTTTTGAAGAGGGTATTGTAGAAAAATATGATACTCCAGGGAGGCCATCTATAGCTATGAAAAATCCAGATCTATGGGATAAGATTCATAATAGTATTGAGTTTGGAGCTGCTCATGCAAAATGTAGAAAAGTAATTATTAAAGTTACTGAGAACAATAAAATATTTATGTGAAACTTTAGAAGAAAATATAATACCTATTTATCTCGCCAATGTCTGTTAACTTATCTTGAACCCCGTCATTAGAATACATTTGCTGTACGTCATCATCATCATCCAGCAAAAGTTGGCCTCGCCTCTATAGTATGAACAGAAATGAAATCTCATGTAGATGAACATTATTATTTAGCTTTTATTAAGGCTGCAAAAGTATTTGCTGAAGTTTTTGCAGATGAATCTATTATCATTTCTCAAGATGATAAAGTGAAAATTGGATTGGGAATACCTGCAATTAGCTGCACTTTTAAAATAATTCAAACAGTTAATAAACCAGTAATAGTTGAAGATCATGATTTTCTGACTGGTTTAAAGATGAAGCTTATACCTTCTGTCTATCTATTAATTAACCCGGCTGATTCAAGTGATACCCTTCGAACTGGTTAACTTTCTATATTCATTAGGCTGAAGTATTTTCTTGAAACATCATCAGAAACCCATATGGCTGATTTGGAAAGTATTGTTTCTAACGAAGAATTTTCTGCAACTATTAAAAAAAATGGCAAGTTAAACTTATTTGGATTCTTCTTGTTAATGGTGGGCCTGATGAAAATCCAAAACATATGAAGAATATTATTCAATATGCTCATCTTTTTCGTTCTCTTAATTTGGATTACTTAACTATTCGTACACATGCTCTAGGTCAAAGTGCATACTGTAAATCTTAGGAAATTTTTCAAAAAAAATTTTCTATCAGATATCCCATATGAATCCTTTCCATATGAACTCTTAGAAAATCTCTTAAAAAAATTTTCTATCAGATATCTCATACAAACCCTTTCTATACAAACTCTTAGAAAATCTCTTAAAAAATTTTCTATTAATGAATCTCATATAAATCTTTCTATATAAACTCTTAAAAAATCTTTATCAAAATATTTTATACGAACTCTTCTTATATAAACATCAAAAAAAAAATCTCTATTTATTAAAAATATCCTATATAAATCTTAAGAAAAAAAATTATTCGTTATATCAAAATTCACTATAGAAAGGGCTGACTGTACTAATTTTTTAATTTTAATATAAAATCAGATATTGTAAACTAATTAGTAATCAATTAGTCACCAATCAGTTATGTCAGATTGGTGACCGATTGATGACTGATTTTCATATTTTGACCTGTGTATATACATTAATAAAAAAGAAATATTATTTCTGAAATAATGAATGATGAAAAAATAAATACATTTGTCTAAAGGTAATCATTTTATTAAATTAATAACACAGACATTTTTTTTTCTAAAAAAATTAATATATTTATATCTTACTTATAGGGCTCCGATCGGTTCGGTTCGGTACGGTTTTTGCTAAAACTGAAACTGAACTGAATTGATCGGTAACGGTATTGTTAATTACCGAAACCGATCAGTTTCGGTAATCATCAGTACCGAAACTGACCGGTAATTACCGAAAACCGAACCGATTTACCGATTCATTATCGGTTCGATTTTTAATGGTTTTGCAACGTTATTTATTAAAAAAACGTGCGAAAACGTGAAATTATTAATAAAAAACGTTTTCGCAACGTTTTCTATTAAAAGAATTAAAAAAACATTGCGAAAACGTTTTTTATTAAGCAATTTAATAAAAAAAATGGTTTCGCAACGTTTTTTGTTAAAACAATTAAAAAACGTTGCGAAACATTTTTTATTATTAAATTACTTGATAAATAACGTTTTCGCAATGTTTTTTATTAAAACAATTAAAACCGTTTGCGAAAAACGTTTTTTTTATAAAATTATTAATAAAAAACGTTTTGCAACGTTTTTTATTCAAATAATTAAAAACGTTTTGCAACGTTTTTTATTCAAATAATTAAAAACGTTGCAAAAAACGTTTTTTATTGCCAAATTACATGTTAAAAAACGTTTCGAAACATTTTTTAACAGTTTCAATAAAAAAACGTTGTGAAACATTTTTTTATACATGTTAAAAATGTTCTGCAACATTTTTTAACTATTTTGATAAAAAAACGTTGCGAAACGTTTTTTTATTTATTAATTTTACATGTTAAAAAACGTTTCGCAACATTTTTTAACTTCGGTAAATCGGTTCAGTAAATCGCAAAACTGATACCGAAACCGCAGTTACCGAAACCGATTGATAATTTACCGAATGGTTCAGTTTCGGTAAATTGCAAAACTGAAACCGATCCGATACCGAAACTGATCGGTTCGGTTCGGTATTTACCGATACCGATCAGAGCCCTACTCACTTATATTCAGATCTGGTATTTGTATTATAAATGGGCTGAAATTTAAAAAGCTTATCAGATGAAATGCATGTTGGAAATTTTGGATTACAACAAGATTCATTATCTGCAGTTAGATCCCTTTATGCAAGTGTGGCAAAATCAAACTATACAATGGCTATTGCATATTTTTTTGCCATTATAGCAGCTTATCCCTAATTAGAAGAAAAATTAAATCATTGTAGTGCTTTCAAAATTTCACATGATATTGATGGTAGTCTACATCACGTTTGTTTTAGATTTAATAAGGCCCTTAAAACATTTGGAATAAGGTTTATCAAAGAAAATATAAGTGAAAATATTATTGATGAAAAAAATCTTAAAAATCAAATAAAAGCATTTCAAAGTGAAAGTAAAAGAATAGATCTTTTAATGAGTGAGTATCTTAATGATAATTCAATTTCACATAGTGAAAGAACAATTAAATTACACCAAGAGTTCTTATGGAAGCTCGTTAACAATCTAGTAGCAATATTTGAAATGGATAATCCATTATCCTATCAATTATTTCAAAAATATAAACCTACAGAAATTTATCAAAAGGGACTTGATCGTCTTATTGCATGCTATCCAAATGGATTAGAAAGAATTAAAGGAATATATTGACAGGAAATTTTAAAGATAGAAAATAGAAATACTAAAGGTAGAAGAGCGGTAAAAGTGGTTAGAATAAAAGTAAAAGATTATAATAACCAAAAAAATCAATCAATCAATCTGTTATCATGTCTTTGCAATCATAATAAAAAAATACAGATGAAATTTTGAATAAAAACTATCTATCCAATACAACCAATTCATAACTTAAATAAAAAAAAGCATTGAACTACTAAGAAGGAGATGGAAAATCTTTCTGCATTGAAAATATATAAAGATAAACTGCCAGATGATGCTATTTCTTCTGTTTGTGAACATTTGTCAGAAATTTGGACTAAAAAAAAAGTAAAGAAATGGTAAAATTATCATAAGAACAAATAAAATGTGTTTTTTTCCTAATAAAAAAATATTTATTTGTATTAGTTATACACTTAATTTAACTAATATTATTGCAATAAACCAAAATTCTGCAATTATCATAAAAATTACTATCCCAATCACCTTTTTACACTTAAGTAATTTGATCAGACATAAAAAATTACATATATTTAGTAATATAAAATAAAGTTTAACGTTTGTTTAAGGATTGTATCTGGGAGATATAACCAAAAAAAATAGAAGAAAAGCAGCAAAGTATTGTATTATGAAAAAAAACATTGAAGAGTGTAGACAAAAAAAAAGGTTTGTTAAAATTTTTGCCACATTACATAAAAAAAATCACATTGTATTAATCATGACTATTTAGGTATTTTATTTGCTGATCAATTTTTAATTAGTAATCAATACATAAAATGATATTTTTGTTGACTGATATATAGTCAGCTCATGTTATAATAAATTTTAATATAACAAATTATTTAGTACAACAGATTTTCAATATAGTACAGATTTTGATATATAAAAAAATCTTACTATACTGAATTTTACTAATTAAATACTGTATATTGTTTAATAAAGTAAAGTATATAAATAGTATATATAAAATGACTCACATTTATTAACGTATTTTATATTATAAACTATTTTATAAAGATTTTATAAATTAAATGAGTTTTAAATGGTTACTACTTGTGACAATAGAATATAGGTAAAATTTATAAAGAAAATATATGGATAAAGAACTATTTGTAATTTTTACTGTGTTTTCACGTTATATAAATTTTAATTGTAATGCAATATATACTGCAATATACAAAATTTTTCTGGTTTATACCAGAGCTTCTTATAATAATAACAAATTTTTTTATAATGAAGGTTAAATCAACCTGAACATCAAATTTGTTATAACGTAAGCTGACTGTACAGTCAAATTTTAATATAGCGAACTTTTGATATAGTGAATTTTTCAAACAACTATAATAAATTTTCTCTTGCTATAACGAATTAACTAATCAAATCTCTTAAAATTTTTACTATAACCTTATAGCAAAGTTGAGATCTAAAACCTAGAGGTTATTATAATAAGGATTGATTATATATATAAGATATTTAGAAAGTTATATTTAAAGCAAAAAATTGCTTTCTTTTAGTTTACTTTCATAATTTATATTGCTTAAATTTCCTGATACTTTTGATTAGATTTGTATTTAGATTTGTCTTGCTTATTTTCAAGATTTTACTTTTTATACTAATGGTCATATTGCATTTTGAACTTTTTATTTATCTTAAATTAACTTTAAATAGACATATTACCAATTTTAAATATTTTACAAACTCATAAATTTTCAGTATATTCTTTCAATTGGTTTTACCTCTAATGTAATACAACTTCCAAAAGTTTAAATCATTTATGAATTTATCCTTATATTTTTTCTAAATTTAATTCATATATACTTTAATTAAAGAATTAAAGACAAAATATTATTTTAATTTGTGATTCAGATAAGAATAAGTGAGCAATTTTACGATTCCCAAATGTGGGTGTCCTTACATATAAATCCATCAATTTTCAGCCAAATTATTTGAAATTTTTACTGAAAAAACTTTAAGATTGGCTCTATTATATTTAAATATTTAATATTATATTTATAATAGCTTTAAATTTCAAAAATAATTTACAAAATAGGAATAATAAAAAAATAAAAAAAAATTAAAAAGAATTTTTTTAAAAAAAATGCTAGGTTTATATTCAGAATATATGATTTTATAGAGTTTAATCTATTTTTAAACTTTTAAAATTAATATTTAATTTGTGATTTATGTAAAAATAAGGAGTAAATCACTAATTAAATTTAAAAAACATAAAAAAAACTTGTTTTTGCAATTATCTTGTGATTCAGTAATTCAACTTCAATGAATATTTTTTTATTATATAGCTTTCCAAATTCTCTACATAATAAAAAAAAGATCATTGAAATTGGACTAATAGATTGTGAGCTAATTGCAAAAAATGATTTTTTTCAGAGAACAGCTGCATTTATCTAATATGTTCTGAAAAAAAATCATTTTTGTAATTATCTGATGATCTATTGGTCCTATTTTAAAGATCTTTTTTTTTATTGTGTAACTCTCTAAGTTCTCTACAAAATAAAAAATTGATCTTTAAAATTGGACTAATAAATCATGAGATAATTACAAAAAATGATTTTTTTATTTACTTAAAATTTAATTAGTGATTTTCTCTATTAGTACATAGAATACAAATTAAATACTAATTTTAAAAGTTTAAAAATAGATTGCACTTTCCTAAAAACATATATTCTGAATATAAATCAAGCATTTTTTTAAAAAAATTCATGAAAAATTTTCTTGAATTATTTTTGATTTCTTATTACGCCTATTATACAATTATTTTTAAACTTTTAAGCTTTATAAATATTACATTAAATATTCAGATATGATAGAGCCAATCTTAAAGTTTTTTCAGTTAAAATTTCAAATAATTTGGCTAAAAATTAATTTATACATGTAAGGACACTCACATTTAGAATCGTAAAATTACTCACTTATTCTTATCTAAAATCACAAATTAAATTTATTCAGATATTCTTTACAGTAAAACTTTTCAATTTTTTTGCTTTAAATTTTAATACTTTAGATTGTTAAAATATTTCATTGCCTTTTTCTTTTTACCTTTGATTTACTTAAAGTATTATTTTAACTTTTTTTTTAAAATTCCTGTATTAATATTTTTTTCAAAATATTATTTTTTTTATTTTAGTTCTATTATTACATAAGTTTTATTTCTGTTTTTATATGAATATTTGGATTTACTGTTTTATATCCTTTTATCATTAGAAATATTTACAAAAAATTACTTTAACTACAAAATATCCTTTTACTTAGGAAGTGACATATATTAGCTAATATTATTTTAATAGTAACGTTTATTCCTTCACCTTCAAGTAAGATTTTATGACCAATCACAACCATTTTATATAGTTTATATTATGTATAACCTAAGATTTTCTTTTACTTCCCACCCCCTAAAATATTAGCTAATATATGTTATTACCTTATTATATTTCTCCTTTTCTTCATATCTAGAATAGTTCTTGAATTTCAAACTTGGATTTTTTGCAAAACCCCGCTTACTTATCATAAAGGTTATTGTAACTTTAAGGTAAAATTACTAAGAAAAAAATTTTGATGATCCTACTATAAATAGATAAAATACATCTAAAAAAAAGAAATGTTACATTGCATTATTATGATTTGTTTCTTTTTAAATCAATTAACTAATAATATTAAGAACTGAAGTAATAAGGTAAAATTACTAGTAAATTTAAAATTTTTTTCAGAGACTTTTATTAGAAGTAAGTGGATCCTTTTTTTTCATTACTTAACAGTCAGTTTCTTTATTTTAGAATTTCTTTCTGGTATTAGTTAAATCTTAAAATATACTAGATAGTTGACTCATACTGGTCTTTGGTAAAATTAAGATATATATTCCTATAGTATTGTTAATTTCTTTACTTTTAGTTTAGTTTTCTTTAATTGTATGAGTTATAAAGCTATTTATTTTATTTTTTTATTTTTTATTTATAATATTAATTAAAATTTATGTAAAATTTTTGAAGTTAAATTTAATAAAAAATAAAGTCATATGACTATTTGTACAATAAAGAAATAATCTAATTAGACAACTGAATTTCTTTCTTTTTTCACTTTGTTAACAATATTTTATGAATTAAATAAAGTCAAAATTTTTGGTTTATTTTTTTCTTATTAATATTTTATTAATTTTTCCATCCTTTTTTAGTATGATTTACAATAATTCAAACAAGAAAAAGTCAAAAAACAATAATATTACTACAAAATATTAAGTCTAAAGTTCTTTATCTGGTAATATTTTAGGTCAATTTTTATTGTTTTCTTTTTTAACATCTTTGACTGACCATTTTGCTAAATATATCAAATTACTTCTGAATCTGTTATAAATAATGTTCTGAACGGATCGAATCAGATCGGATTTGAGATGAATCTGATCAGATCTGAATTCAGATCAAAAATAAATAGATTCAATCCGATCTGAATTCGGATCAAAAAAAATTGGATTCGATCTGATCTGAATCTGAAACAAACTTGATTCGATTCGGTCTAAATTAAATTCAAATTTATCCAGTCTGATCTGAATCTGAAATTTAAAAAAATGTTTCACAACATTTTTTTAACGATTTTAAATAAAAAATGTTGCAAAACGTTTTTATTTATAAATTATCGAAAAAAAAATGTTGTGACATTTTTTTAATGATTTTAATAAAAAACGTTGTGGAACGTTTTTTATTTGCAATATAAAGGGAAAAAAATGTTTCGCAACAGTTTTTTATTATTTTAATAAAAAATGTTGCAAAACGTTTTTTACTTGCAATAAAAAGTAAAAAAAACCATTTCGCAACGGTTTTTAAATTATTTTAATAAAAACGTTGCGAAATGTTTTTTATTTTTAATTTATCAAAAAAAAAATGTTTCGCAACATTTTTTTTAACGATTATAATAAAAAACGTTGTGAAACATTTTTTATTATTAATTTAAAAGAAAAAACCGTTTTGCAACAGTTTTTTTAACTATTTTAATAAAAAATGTTGCGAAACATTTTTTACTTGCAATATAAAGTAAAAAAACCATTTCACAACGGTTTTTCAACTATTTTAATAAAAAATGTTGCAAAATATTTTTTATTTTTAATTTATCGAAAAAAACGTTTTGCATGTTTTTTTTAACGATTATAATAAAAAACATTGTGAAACGTTTTTTATTTTAATTTAAAAGGAAAAAACCATTTCACAACAGTTTTTTTAACTAATTTTAATAAAAAAATGTTGCGAAATGTTTTTTACTTGTAATATAAAGTAAAAAAAACTATTTCGCAACAGTTTTTTAACTATTTTAATAAAAAATGTTGCAAAATGTTTTTTATTTTTAATTTATCGAAAAAAAAATATTTCACGACGTTTTTTTTAACGATTATAATAAAAAATGTTGCAAAACGTTTTTTATTTTAATTTAAAAGGAAAAAAGCATTTCACAACAGTTTTTTTAACTAATTTTAATAAAAAAATGTTGTGAAATATTTTTTACTTGTAATATAAAGTAAAAAAAACTGTTTCGCAACAGTTTTTTAACTATTTTAATAAAAACGTTGTGAAACATTTTTTATTTTTAATTTATCAAAAAAAAAACATTTCGCAACATTTTTTTTAACGATTATAATAAAAAACGTTGCAAAACATTTTTTATTTTAATTAAAAACCATTTTGCAATGGTTTTAGACTGGATCTGATCCGAATCCGTTCGAATCAATCTGATCTGATCTGTTATAATGAAATGTTAATCCGATCTAATTCGATCCAAAGTGGATCAAATTTTTTTTGATTCAGATCAGATCATGGATCATAAAATATATGATCTGATCTGATCCGTCACAGATCAGATCTGCAGATACGAATCAGATCAGATTATTTTCGGAATATTAGTTATAAATATTAATAAACCTCTTCCAGTTTTTACTCTGGTTAAACTAACTTTTACTAGTAGTTTAATAAACTTTCATAAAATTTGTTTCAATTCAAAACTTTTATTACTAGTAACAGTTTTGCAGTTATTCAATATATTCCCTTTAATTCTAATAAATATAGATCAAAAAGTAAAAAATCAGGCATTAATCAATTACTAATCAGTCACCAATCAAATAACTGGTTAATTAGTGATTGATTGGCATTTTTACAGAATCCTGCCTACTATTAAGATAGATTATTCTGTGATCTAAGGTAAGATTTACAGTTAGCCTTTGATATAGTGAACTCTCTGATTTTTACCTTATTTTATTATAAAGTTATAGTGAAGAATTTAAAGAATTTAATTGGTTAATTTATTATAATAAGAGTTACGATCACATTTGATTGGTTAAATATTACGTGTTCAGAAAAATTTATTGTAAAGTGGATTTGTTATATTGAGAGCTGACTATATATATAAAATTCCTTAAAGATCTTACTATAAAAGGGATTTTTACATAATTGTTATAATTTTTTTTATTTTTAGTTAATTAACCAATAGAATTTAAGCAAATCCTAAGGTAAGATTTCATATGAAAGTAAAATTTCTACTTATGAAAGTGAAATTTCTACTGGTGACATATCTTAGTAATTGGTAGAATCCTACTGTATTTTTGCTAAATATTATTACCAATCAGGCAGTTTGCTAACTTTTGATTCAGTAATCAGAAAAGAATAAAATATAGTTCAGTGGAATCATCTTAACAAGATGAATCTAATAGTAGTAAAATTGTATTTCTAGAATTAATACTTGATGAGATATTAAATAAAATACAAAAATAAAAAATTGCTATTTATATTTTATTTAATTTCTTATCAACTATTAATCCTAGAAATGCAATTTTACTATGATGGCTATCATCTATAAATGACAAAAATATCATGTGACTTTAAAATTTTATAAGTTAAAAAAAGAGTAGTTTAATATTAATTTAAATTGATAAAACAATAAAGGAACATTAGGTGAACATTTTTAACAGCTTATTTTATTAGAGATGATAGTAAAATTTAAATTTATTTAGGTTCAAAGTTCGGGAAGTTTCATATGGCATATATAGTAAAAAGAAAAATTTTAGACTAAAGATCAGCATTCTTGTACGCAAAATTTCTTACATTTTCACATGAAAATTGAGGCATTTCTTTTTTTTCCACACTTTAACCATTTAATAATAATGACCCATCCATCAAAAAGAAAAATTAAGATTAAAGAACAAGAAAGAAATAATAGTGGAAAATTGGCAAAGAAGCCGCGAGTTGTGGATGATTGGGAAAATGATGATGATAGTGGGTGGGATGAGTGAATGTATTAAATGAGAAAGAAGATAAATATGAATTAGTTTAGTCAGATAATGCGCACTTGTAAAGAAAATAACGTGAACCTTACCTTGCTGGAAAAACTAAAAAATTAACATATTTTGATAAATATGGACCCAGTGGTTATTTCACCAAAGTTGTAAAAAGAAGCGTAAAGATAATAAAATTTATAAATAAACATCAATCAACTTCAGAAGACTTTGAAAAAGTTTTGGATAACATGAAAGATGAGGGGCAAAACTAGTGTTCTACATGAGCCGAGCTAGCTCATGAACTGGCTCAAGCTTTTCAAGCCGAGCCAAGCTAAGCCATGATTAAATTAGCTTGGTAGCTCACGAGCCAGCTTAGAAGAGCTCGAGCCAGTTATTAAGTTTGGCTCAAAAAGCTCGAGCCTGTAATAGGCTTAGCTCAAAAAGCTCGAGCTGGCTCACAAGCCAGATGAGCTATCATACAAAAAATGTTGCGAAATGTTTTCACAACATTTTTTTCAATGTTTAATAAAGAATGTTGCGAAAACGTTTATTTAATTAAAAATAACATTTTGCAACATTTTTTTTAAAAAGTTAATGTAAAAACGTTGCAAAAATGTTATTTTTACATTAATTTAATTAAAAATAACATTTTGCAATGTTATTTTTAATAATTTGAAGTAAAATGTTGCGAAATATTTATTTAATTTAAAAATAACGGTTTGCAATGTTATTTTTAATAATTTGAAGTAAAACGTTGTGAAAACATTTATTTAATTAAAAAATAATATTTCACAACATTTTTTTTTAAGAATTTAATGTAAAAACATTGAGCAAACATTATTTTTACATTAATTTAATTAAAAATAACGTTTTGTAATATTATTTTGGTAATTGAAGTAAAAACGTTGCGAAAAACGTTTATTTAATTAAAAAATAACATTTTGCAACATTTTTTTTAAAAAAGTTAATGTAAAAATATTGCAAAAACGTTTATTTAATTTAAAAATAACGGTTCGCAACATTATTTTTAATAATTTGAAGTAAAAATGTTGCAAAAATGTTTATTTAATTAAAAAATAATGGTTCACAACATTTTTTTTTAAGAATTTAATGTAAAAATATTGCGCAAATATTATTTTTACATTAATTTAATTAAAAATAATGTTTTACAATGTTATTTTTAGTAATTTGAAGTAAAAATATTGTGAAAATGTTTATTTAATTAAAAAATAACATTTCGCAACATTTTTTTTTAAGAATTTAATGTAAAAACATTGCGCAAACATTATTTTTACATTAATTTAATTAAAAATAATGTTTTGCAATGTTATTTTTAGTAATTTGAAGTAAAAATGTTGCGAAAACATTTATTTAATTAAAAAATAATGTTTTGCAATATTATTTTTAATAATTTATAATGTTAAAATGTTCTGAAAATATTTTTATTATAAAGCTTGAGCCAGCTTGAGCCAGCTCGAGCCCAGCTCAGCTCAAGCCAGGATTTTCATGGCTCAGCTTAGCTCGAACCGAGCTGAGCCAAGATTTTTGTGGCTTGGCTTATTTCAGGCTTGGCTTGGCGTAGATCTTCAAGCTGAGCTAAGCCAGACTGTAGTTCGGTTCGAGCTGGCTCATATAGAGCACTAGGCAAAACCACCTTAATCTAAATAAAAGAATCAAAAATCTAAGAATTGAGCTTAAAAAACAATAAAATTCATTGAATGTAACCGAATATAATAAAAAAAGGGCAATTTTTGAATATTTGAGAAGATTAAGATATAATGATAGAAAAGAAAAGATCAAAGCTAGTGTAGAGGCTATGCAGGTGGTTTTTATTGAAAATACATAATACAAAGCAAGAATTATCTGATATTGAGTAAAATATTGGCTCCAATATAATCATTTTCCAATAAGCCGTCAAGGCAAACATCAAAAGACAATACGATTAATAGATAATGAAAATATAGCGGAAGAATATCATATTTGAATTCGTTTTCAAGGGAGAACAACCACTCCATTAAAGTTCAAGGAGTTTGTTGAGCAAAAATTGCTTGTTAATTTGAAAATAATAAAAAAAAAAACTATTAATGTGGTAACTGCAACATGTTGGTTAAATATACTTGGTTATTTTTTTCAATTCCAGAAATAAGGCAATTATAATAAAATTTCTTTTTTTATTAAATATGTTTAACTAATAATTAACACATTTGCTTACTATTTATTGATAGGAACATATTATGATAGTCATGAGCGCCCTGATGTTGTGAAATACTGAAAATCATTTTGGATGAAATCTATGATTACAAAAAGTTTATGGCAAAATATGAAGGTGAAAATATGGAACAGATTCCATCAACATTAGGATCTAATGATAAAGAAATAGTTCTTGTAATACATAAATACGTATTTTACTCTAACGATAGAAAATGAGAAGTATAGGCAAAATCTGGAGAATTGCCATTACACAAAAAGGAAATGGTCGTTCCATCATGGTTAGTGAATTTTTATCAGAAGAATGTAGCCAGCTTAAGTTGAATGCATAACAAATACAGGAAAATCCTTTTATACCTAAAGAAGCATGCACTTATCTCTAACCAGGTAAAGACCGGAAAGGATTTTGGACGAGTGAACATTTAATAAAGCAAGTTAAAACAAAAGCCATTCCTATTTTTGAAACACAATTTCCCAACTACATTGTATTATTTGCATTTGACAATAGTTCAAACCATGTAGCATTTAAATCTGATGCTCTTGTGGCCAGTAGAATGAACTTAAAACCTGGAGGCAAACAACCAAAGATGAGAAATACTGTCTTTGGACCAAATAATCAGCATCAATCAATGGTAAATGAAAATGGTGAACCAAAAGGGATGAAACAGATTTTAATTGAGCGGAGCTTATGAAAAGATGGATTAAATGCTGATTGTCAGTTGTATAAAGATAAGATAAATGATGAAAACTGTGTAGATTGTTATGCGCGACAGATTATTTCATTGCAACCTGATTTTTTGGAATAAAAAAGTGCGTTAGAAGAGGTAATATTAGAAGCTGGGCATAAATGCATCTTTTATCCAAAGTTCCATTGTGAACTAAATTATATTGAACAATATTGGAAAGTGGAAAAAAGATATACTTGAGAGAACTGTAATTATTCTTGGTCAGGTTTGCAACATACTGTTCCTGCAGCTTTAGAATCTGTTAATATAACTACAATAAGAAAGTTTGCAAGAAAGGCATAGCGTTATATGGATTTGTATAGAAAAAGGGTTATTGGTAAACTAGCAGAATATGCTGCTAAAAAATATAAGTCCCATCATTGTATTCCTGATTATGTTTTAACGAAATTAAAATAAAGCACGCATATGTACAAATCACGTGGTATTATATAAATCACGTGATAATTCACATTTTTAAATTTTGGACTATTGTCGTTTATAGATGATAGCCACCATACCATTAGATTTGTCTTGTTAAGATGATTCCAATGAACTATGTTTCATCCTTTTCTGATCACTGGGTCAAAGTTAGCAAACTGCCTGATTGGTAACTGATTGATGCCTGATTTTTCACTTTTTGACCTGTGTAAAGGCAAAGGTCCTGCAACTAATCAGTATTTAAAATGCTGAATTAATAATTCAACAATTTTAATAACATATATAATAATTACATTAGTACTGTAAAAAAATAACTAAAAACTTATTAAATTCCACTATATAATTGGCTTATAATAAATATTAGTTAAATTCACTATAAGTATTATTTAAGAAAAGGATAATAAAAGAAGTATAATAATTATTGGATTGCATATATAATGGGTTACAAGTATTTTTTTCTAGAGATTATTGCTATATATAAGATATTTTGTTGTAAAATTATTTTTAAAATCTTCCAATTATAAGTAAATTTATTAGTTGCTTTTTTAAACTTGAAACAAAAGTTTAGTTTGCATTAGTTAAACCTATAATTAATCACCTTGCCAAAAAACCGAATATTTTTATTTTATATGTTATTAATTTTAATGATATATTGATAGATTATTGTGAATAAGACACCTTTATAAATTTTTTTTTTTTTAAACTAAATGATTTTTATATACATATATATGTATAGTCATCCTGCGACCAAAAAAAAAATAAGAAAATAATAATATATAAGGAAGTTAATTTTTTTTTTCTTCATCGTGGTGAAACGTCTCAAAGTTGCTTAAAAATGGAATATCCGGTTTTCCTTTTCTTTAAAAAAAAAAAAAAAAAAAAAAAAAAAAAAAAACAAAAAAAAAAAAAAAAAAAAAAAAGAGAAAAAGAAACCGATAAAAAAAGAGTATATCCTAAGGACATACAAAAATAAAGGACAAAATGCGCCTTTCCAAAAAATTAAAAAATGGAGCAAATTCTTTCCGATTGTGTAAATTAAGAAAGAAATATTATTTCTTATATATTATTATATATTAGATTATTATTCATTAACGGAAGGAAAGGTAATAATAAAGAAAGGGGGATAATTTTCTGCATAGTAATTGAGAAAAAAGGGAAAATGCTGGGATGGAAATGTAAAATATTACAAGAAAAAAAAAACAATGAATAAAAAAAAATTTTTGAAATTCTTTTTTTTTTGTCAACGAAAATCTGAGTGGAATTTCATGAATCTTCACCGAATATCGTAAGTGTGCATTTTTTTTTCCATTAAAGTTTCTAGTAGCTATACGTAAAACAATAAATCTCGGCCACCATATATAATTATCATAATAAAATAGAAATTAAAAAATAAAAATAAAATAAAATTATAATCGACTCAGAACTACAATTCTTATAAACTCCAAACAAAGAATATCTTAAACAAAATTTCCACCGTCTATTTGACCACTTCTTCTTCTATTACTATAATTTTCATTATCCATCGGTAATTGATGATACCTTATACTATCACTACCATAACTGACAGAGCGTTTACTTCTTCGTCTTCTATGTCGGTGCTCTGGATCACGTAAAATATACCATTGTATAAGTATTGTAACATCAAATATTAATGTGCCAATGGATCCTAATATATAGGGAATTTCTCTGCGAAAATATTTTGGGTTCGTTCTTGATTCCGGATTTACGATGATTGATGTGGTATAAGACAAATTGGCAAGGGCTGCGAATATAAACATAAAAACAGAAAGTCCTTCGACTGATCTTCTTGTATACTATGAAATAAAGGAAAATTTTTTTTTAGATAAACATCTTATTTACTACATATAAATATATTTTATGATTAAAAACATACATTTTTCCATATTTGTGGCATTCTACTAGTCAAATATAATACTGTGCAAATCCAAGCCATAATTCTTCCTATGGACTCATAATTACGTTCAAAAAAAGATTTTATATATCCGCCAAATGACATTTCATCATCATGAATGGTGGAATGATATGGTAGAGATGTGGAAATAGACGACGATATGGAGGAAGTAGAATGGAATGTGAAGAGTAGTACAGCAAATACCATTGACGATCTAAATATAAAATAAATATAATGATGATTATAACATTCACGTGATCTAAAGTAATATTCAAAAAGCTCTTACAGTCGTTGATGGGAATGATTCTTTCTTGTAGGAAAAGTGTAACTCTTTTTTGCACCTTCTAGTATAGAGTCTTTAAACGACTGAATAGATAGAGGTCTAACCGGTATATCCTCACCAGATTCAGTTATTGTTGGAATTCGGAACCATGTATAATAAAAATATTGAAAAAATAGAAAAAAATCTACGGTACAAAAATATGCGGCGAGATATATCTATAAAAAGAGGAATTAATATATGTATATGTGTGTACGTACATGTAATTACAATAATAAAATATAATTTTGTTTACTTGAAATTTTAATTGCTTTGTTAATATCCCTCCCAATAAATTGGTAATATCACCTAGTAGCCAATTTACAAGAAACGGTAAACTAAGTCCTTCTACCGATTTATTTTTATAATTTGTTATAATTTGTCTGGAGGAAAAGGCAAACAATTAGTTTAATCAATAGATCGATTCGAATTAATTAAAAAAAAACAACGAAACGTACGGAAGTTGAGCGTTCAGCCAACATGCTAGAGTTAAATATCCTGTAAAAATATGTAAGTAAAAAAAAAAATATTTAGAAACCGAATATCGTACGAAACATATCACAAATAAATCTAATAACTACCCAAAAAAACACTAACTGCTTCCTGGCTGTTATATATGCAAGAACCAAAAATTGTATGTATCCACTGTATATTCGCTATTCCGTCAGACGATATTGAATTACAACTGTCGGACATTATATTATTAAATAATTTCTCTTAGAAACAATAACTATTTATCGGTATCGTTCACAGACTCAAAATAAAGGTAACGTTAAAAAGAAGAGTAAAGGAAGGATGGTGGCCGAGATAAAAAAAATTAAAAAAAAAGTACACGCAGACAGAGGTAAGGTTTAAAAAAAAAAATTTTAATTAAAAAAAGAGAAACCAAAAAAAGAAAAGGGGGGCTATATGAGGTAGTTATAAAATGTGATAACGATAGCGATGATAAAACTTTTTCCAAAGATAGGGGTCGGAAAAAAAAAATAATAAATATATTGTAAAAAATTTTTTTTTTATTATAATTACTGAGTTTATATGCTCCTTACCAGCTGACCAGTATTTTATCAATATAATTTATGAATATAATGCAATGTTTTTAAGAATCTAATTTTTCGCAACTTGCATTATGACGACGGACGTTTAAAAACAGATACGCAGATTACAGATTATGGTACAACATCACATAGTGATAATAATAGGTTTAAAACTATTGTTTGTCAAATGATCAATGATAATTTGAGGTTCTTTACTCATATGACGAACGGCGATAATTAAAATAATAATCCCATAGTAAACTGTAAAGTTCACATGAGAAAAAATTTGAGATTGAATCGTGAGGTAACATTGCACAGAACAAGCCACAAATTTTCATTTTCGCTCAAGGCTTTTATTTTTTTTTTTTTAATTTTGAGAATTCCTGCATTATTTAATTTTCATAGATATATTATGTTTTAAGCAAATAAGAATTTATGAAAACTAAAATAGGATATTTAAATCACGAATTTGTTCATTTCGAGAGATCAGTAAGTATTATAACTGACCAAAGAGCAAGAATGACAAACAAAAACTTTCTTCTATCAAGTGACTAGGTTCCAATATTTATAATGCGTCAACGCGCCGTTTTATTTACACCACGTGCGTAAAGAATAATGCGCATATATGCAATATAATTACATTTTTAGTCTAGCCTTTTAAGAATCAGCGTCTTCATTTTGATTGGTATTTGATTATTGGATAAAAAACCCTTGCATGTAGATTTGTTATCGTAAAATCTGACAAATCCAGGAATTAAACTAGTTTGATGATATGTTTTTTTCAGTGGTGAAATATACGTGTAATAAACATTTGTTGAATATCCGAAATTCGAATATTCGAAAGGAGAACACGTGATCAATAATAAAACTTTAGAATTCACGCGTGAAGGGATGGCTCAGCGAAAAATTCGGAAGCAATAACACATGAAACAAATATATATATAATATATATATATATATATGTATGTATCTGATTAAAATATACAGTATACTGTATATGATATTTACCAAAATTTTGTAGATTTCAAAAACGTGATCCTTATCTCGTAAATAAAGTTTATGTGATGATTGTATTGTAAGATTATGAGATTGTGTGATAATTACAAGTTAACGAGTTTTTTTTTTTTTTGTTTATATATTTATATATAGTATATATATTTACATGTATAGCGCGTACGGCGTTACCCCTGAAGATCTTACAGATCTTATGAAGTGAATGTGATGTCGTTGTCCAATATAAACGATTGCTACAATAAAAATACAATAATAAATATTAGAGCTATTTCATCCAAAAATGATGATCATTATCAAATAAGAAGGAAAATAAATTTTAGTATTTATCGCGTAAAATTGTAAAATTGATGTTATAAAAGATAAAGCGAATTAATTGAACACAAGCTCCTAATTATTCCGATATGTAGTTGATAAACGAAACTGATAAAATTACGTGTCAAGCAATCGATAAATTTATTAGACGCATTGTCATTGTTTCACACACGAAGATTTAGCAAGCTGTAATATTATATAATCAGAATTATAATGATTTGGACCTGAGTTCACGCTATCCCTAATAACGATTATGAGTATAATATATATAAATCGACGATGTAACTTCCAAAACCTAAATTATCATATGAACTAATTCAAGTAAAATTCCGCTTAATGAATAAAAAGAGAATTATAATATGAAACATATCCTCATGTATTTCATTTTTTTATTACCCCACATAATTTTCATTAAATTCCTTTTCTTTCCGGTAGATCTTTAAGTTTTTTTTGCCCCACTATTTTATTTTCCAAAAAAAATTAAAAAAATCAAAAGATCATTTTCCCTAATTATAAATTACCAATAAAGAATGCTTGTGATTAAAATCACATTTTTTACCTTAATGAGCAATGAGTTCACATATTAAGAAAGATATTGAACAAACAACATACAGTGATGCACGTAATGACTCAAAACTGCGGCAGTGACGTTTGCAAATTTACATTCAAACTGGTTTTGGTTTTACAATGGAAAATGAAATTAATTTCATTTAACATTTTTAGAATCTGGAAAAAAAAAAAGAGAAAAATTTTTATAAGACTTCGTCATTTTTTTTACTTCTTTAATCTCTTTAAAAATATATATATCTGATCACCGCAGTAACTTGCAAAATCGAAAAAAATTTAGAAGACTTTCTTTTTATACTCACATTTTATATATCAAATACCTTTTTTTTTTTACTTGTAAACCTACACCCTACAAAATGTCATCACAAACCGATACAGTCAACAACAAAACTTCAGTGTCCAATCTAGATAACAAAACTTCCTCATCTAAAGTCCCTTTAAAGGAACCAACACTTAAACTTAATATGGAAGAATACCGTGAAATGAAGAGACTTAAGGCTGTTGGTGACATGACTGCCATCGAAAATTTAGAAAAGAAAGTTCGTCAACGTATGAAGTTGGAGTTAGCTTCAGGTAAAATTTTATATAATTTATTTTTTATTTCTTTATTTTTTTATTTTGTAATCAGCAAATTTAACAAAATGGAACATTGCCATCAAAAATTCCAGATCCTACAAGAACCGCAACAACTTCTATGAGTAATAAGAAGACAGCTACTTCAAAACAAGTCAAGTCAACAATTACAACATCATCAAATCCTAGCGGCAATGTTTCTGTCAAAAATGACAAACCCGCTGTAGTAAATCATAAAAGAATAGAAACTAATGTGTCGACTTCTAAAAATGGTAATATGGTAAGTAGCGAGGACAAGAAAGTTTCTGTTAAGAAAACAAAGCCAAATACCACAACGACTTTAAAAAGTACCAGTGAAATTTTGACTATTAACAAAGAAAAACAGAAAGAAAAATCAAAACCTTCCGGATCAACATCTAAAATTAACTATGGTCCTAACAAAGAGAAATCTGCCGCCATTCGTCAAGAAAATTTAACATCCTCGACATCAACTTCAAAGGTTACTAATGGTATTTTGCTTAATAACAAAGGCAGACAATCTGGTGTTAATAAAGATATGTCAGGAATCAAAGTTCCATCAAGCACGAGTGCAAACAAATCGGTACTAAAATTTGAAAAATATGTTGAGCGATGGAAATCATATCGAGAAAGGGATGAGAAATATAAGCCTTTGGAATTATTTTTACCACCAGAAATTTTAAATGATAAAAATAGGATGATCACTATAGAAAAAATTGCGAAAGAATTTGAATTGGAAAGGCTTCGAAAGCTTTTAAAGCAAGATATGGAAAAACCAAACGGTAATAAGAAACTAGCTCAAAAGAGAATTGAAAATTTTAATAATTTTGGCAAAACTTACACCCGATTAGAAATCGCTGCTGCTAGGAATGAGGAAGGCCCGAAAACAGATCAGAAAATTCGTGCACATATAGCTTTTCTTAATGAAAAAAATATTATTAATAAAAAAATAACCTCGTTAGATGTTATCGCAGACCCTCATTATTTGAAAAAAGGTTTAGAACAATTTCAAAAATTTTTGCAACATAAAGAAATGGAAAGGAAAAGAAAACTTAAAGGAACATGGGAATTCAATCGCCAAGAAAAATTGGAAGAAGAAAGGAAACGCAAACGCCAACAAACATTGGAAATAGAAAAAAAAAGTGAAAAACTGGGAGGAAAACTTGCGGAACAAAAACGTCATCATGAAAGTGTAGCAGAAACAAAGAGGCGTCAAGAAATAGAAAGGGAGCGGGCACGCAGAGTCTCCAAAGCGGAAGTTCAACATCGACATAATCGAATGGAAGACTTGCGTTCCAAAAATAGTAATGCTTCAAAGAAAACAATGACAAATAGAAGTGAGGCTACAAAATCAACTTCACTTAAGAAGAGAACATTTGATGAACGTTCAGAAGTTTCACCTTCTTCTCGAGCCCAAAAAAGAAGAAATGTTGGGAGTAATGAACTCGATATTTGTAGATTGGATGAAGCAACAGTTAACCGGAATTTGTCCTCGATTATCCATAATATAGTTCGTCCGGGAAGACGACCAATATATGGGATGATAGACGACCATGATGACGACGCAATGGAGGTGTCTGGATATGAGGTTCTTCGTGAAGAAGCACGCAGCTCCCGTCTTGCGAAGAAAGAAGATGATGATGAAGAACGCGCGGAACAGCAGCGGCGCCTTAGAAAGCTTAATAAAAAAAAGGTCCGGGGTTAATGCAGAGATTTAATGCATAATAGTATTCCATTCACAAACTATTACATAAAACCATTATTATTATTATTATTATTATTCTATATTATATAGAGGTTGAATTAAAAGCAAGTAAAGATTATTATTATTAAACAAGTCAGTAATTAATTTACATATCGCAACAATAATCATATCGAATAAAAAAAAAATGTATATATTTGTGGGTTCAGATTTCCTTTCTTATTTGTATATTTGTAATATTTGTAAAAAAGTATAAAAGTAGATAATAAACTGAAAGGAAAAAAATAGTAATCCTAGAACATTAGATAGTTCGACATTTTTGTATATAAATAAAATAAAATAAGTGCCATATCTGATATTTTTTTTTTTGCTTGATTAAGTCACGTGAATTACTTTAGTGATAAAACTATTGCTGTTTAGTTTTAGTAAGGCTTTCTTAACTATGGCACATGCACATGAAACAAAATCTCCTCCTAAACGTGCTTTTTCTTTACGTGAAGTATTTGGACGTTCACGAACAGACATTTCCCTTGTAGACACTTTAGGCTTAACTTCTCTTAACGTGGAATCCAATGAGATAAATGGTAAAAGTTATCAAAAACAACCGATACCACCTTCCAATAACCCTAAGGGAAGACCTATAGACACTAAGCTTCTTGTACAAGAACTACAAAAACCATATCCTTTACACACGCTCATTAAACTTATCAGAGAATTATGTAACATAGTGACACAATATACTTTTTCAGACATGACTGAAGTCTGGGTTTGTGTTAGAGACCTAGATCTACTTTCCCCTGATATGCCATTTGATGCGAGAAATGTTGCTTTCCAATTCATGATAGCTTGTATTAAAGGTCAACATAGTGATAATTTAGGATTTCTTCGAGTAATATTTTATGATTGTATCAAATCTCATAATGTCAAAGAAGATTTC
This sequence comes from Oehlia diaphana, assembly GCA_003833135.1. Classification (NCBI taxonomy): domain Eukaryota; kingdom Fungi; phylum Glomeromycota; class Glomeromycetes; order Glomerales; family Glomeraceae; genus Oehlia; species Oehlia diaphana. The sequence goes on along the minus strand of QZLH01001005.1, from coordinate 21,473 downwards.
GAGATTAGGTTATTGGCTTTAAAAGAACTTTGTAAAGATGGTAGAGAAATCTCTCCTTTCGAGAAAAATTTGGTAAAATTACTTTCAGAATGGGTTAATGAGACAGTTCAACAATTAGATGTTCAATTAACAAGTGATCATCAAAAGGAACATGCAAAATCTGTACCTCCATCATCATCATCTTCCACAACTTCTTCGCAACAGGATGAATCAAATACTTCTTTTTCAACGTCAACATCATCAAACAGGACATCAACTTCTGCTACGATAACAGAAGCATCGGATTCTGATACAACTATACAGCAAAAAAACTCAGAACCTACAAGGTTACAATCAGTTGTTAATTTATTAATTAATGTAATTAAATTTAATTTTGCTCAATTTGAGGAACCTGATATTTCTCGGCTTATTGAGGATATATCAATTGCATGCAAGAAATCTAAAGATGTTTCAGATATTGAATGTTGTCTGAGATTTTGGGATGTGGTGGTGCGTTTTGGGTATGTTCCATCATCTTCGTTAAAATCATATGTTGATGTATTATGCGATAAACTTAATCAAGAAGGCTCAATTTCACAAACGAGCTGGCATATTATGCGAAATCTTTTAAAGAGTCATTGTGCATACAGTGCAATCAAAATTCTATTTAGTAATTTGGAAAGTGTTGAGCCTTTAACTTCTTCGCGGGTCTTACGGGGCTCAGTTCTATTTTTAGCATGGGCGATATGGGGACCGGAAGAGGTTGATTCTCTTTCGCATACTTATTCTACTGTACTTTCTGCGATGAGGCATGCAATAAAGAACTACTGTGATGTCAATATACATGGTGAAATTTTAATGCAAATTAGTTATCTTATCTCAAGATATGAAAAAGACATTAAACCATTGGAATGGGAAATCATTATGGACATTTTAGATAATACTAAGCATTATGTGTTAAACAATGGACCTCTAGCAAGAAGAAATACAATAATGAGTGATGATATTATAAAAATTAATTCACTTGATGATAATGAATTAACAACAGTGGTTAGTGCTTATAGTAAAATCATATTTCAAATACAGTCTCTTCACATGTCGTCCTCTTTTGAAGGTCCAATTTTACGATTTATTATTCTCATTCAGTCACTAAGGGATTATGTGTCAGAAAGTACCATTTTAATGTTACTTGATTATTATGATTTAGAACATTCTCTTTATCCATCCTCTCCGGATTGGCTTGTATTATTAGTTGATGTGGTAAACACATTTTATATCGCCAAAGTTCCTTCGAAAATTCGCCAACGAGTCCTCTCTATGACTATTGAAATCTATGAAATTACAAAGGATTTTTATCAGGATAAACTTCTTGAGGCGGTTATCTTACCAATGTTTACTGATTTTCCTGAAGATGATGACCCCGAAGTTATAGACAATTCTATGGAATTTTTAATATCTATTCTAAAGGAGCTACCAGATAGGTGGTTTACACCTTTACTTAAAATCCTATTACAGTGTACTCCTTGTGTTTGTCAATTAAATCAACCTGATATCACACGACATTCATCTCATTCTACGAAATGCAAAAGTTCAATTTCAATTAATGGTCTTGTCAACATATTTCAGCATTGTCTATACAAAGCAGATTCACCAGAGCAAAGTATTAAAATCTTCAAAGAAATGATAAATCTCCTTTGTGATTTTTCAACTCCTGTAACTTGTCGTCTTGCTTTGTTACAGCTGCTTGTTCGTATGAGAGCTGATAATGATTACAGGATATATTATACAGAGGACATGGACGTTGTGAGCGGGGCATATGTTTTACATCGGGATAAATCAATCAATGAGAATAATTATCCTTCTACTTCTACAACCTCAGAAAAATCGGTTACCAATATTGGTTCTACGAGTTCAGGAGTTGAGCGTAAGACTAGTCTTAAAAGAAAGGTTGAGCGAAGAGCTAGCTTGAAAGATGTGGCTTCAATACTTCTTGATCGAAGAGATAACAATAAATCGACCCAACCCCAGGTAGATAATAACAACATTCCCGAGGAAGAAATGGTCACGACATGCGAGCGTCTTTGGCAAATCCCCGAAATTTTACGTATTAAGATCTCAGCTTTACGTCCAAGTCCGTATGTACTTTGTAATAAAGTTAATGCTACTCAGGATGTTCTTCAAGACAATTACAGGTTTAAATCGTATTCAACTAGCAAAGGCACTAAACTGCAACGAGAAACGATTGTCTTACCAATTGATTTATATTTGCAATGTTTAATTGATATCCTTACTAGAGATAAGGATTGGGAGATTTATTCTTACGTCTTGTGTTTTCTTCCAATACAATTAAGCAATAAGCATTTATTTTGTTCATCTTTTGAACAAATCCGTACATTAAGAAATTGTTTATGCGATTGGGTATTGAATAATCGGTTGGCGGAAGGTGTATCATTACCATCTGATATCAAGAGAGTAGATGTTTATGTTATAGTTTATCAAACTTTAACTATTCTCATAAATTATAATGACCTATTTAATAAAGCACAGCGAGATGAATTAATTTTGGCTTTTCATGTTGGTTTACAGAAATGGGCACATACTGCAAAACCTTGTATTCATGCACTCAATATATGCTTATTCGAATTACCACTTTCATCTACAAAACTTCTTCCGGATACTCTTAATAAGTTATCGCAGATTATAACAACAGCGTCAATGAGTGTACATATTCTTGAATTTCTTTCTGGGTTAGCAAGACTTCCAAATTTATATGTAAATTTTACAGAGGCTGATTACAAGCGTGTATTTGGTATCGCTATGCAATATATACAATACAGCCAGAGCCAGACGGTCTCATCAGCTTCAGTTCCAAACAGTAATAATAGTACTACATCACAACCAAATACTTCATCAAATTCGGGTGTAAATATTTCACAAAGTACCAATGCTTTATCACAATATGAAAGAGTAATGGCATATCATGTGATTTATCTTTGGTTTATGTTATTAAGGCTTCCAGAACGTCGAAAGTATGTGACTTTCATTGTTCACGGGTTATTATTTGCAAATGGATCAAATTCAAAAGTAGATGAACAGACTGAAACGTGTTTCGACATGCTTGCACGTTACTCATTTGCTAATTGTGATCCCAAACCAGAAAAATCTTTTATTAACCAAATTTTATTAGAACAAGGAAAGGATAAAGTCATTTCACGTACCTGGGTTCAAGGAAACGCATTACTAACTATGCGTACAATGAAGTCATTTGGATGGGCAGAAATTATAATTCGTCGACCATCCGGTACTGCATCCTTTTTATGTAAGGTTGAAAATCGAAACAAAATGGAAGATACAGATTTTATAACTTTGCCTGCAACTTTAATGTCCCATTATAATCCTGATTTCCAATATATTATTAACCTTCCTCAAAGCGCAATTGACTTTAAATCTAAACAGTCGGACGTTACTGTTAATGATTCTATACAAGGTACAACGAATAATCGTACAATTATCGAAAACACAAATCTTCTTATAGAACCGCAAGAAACTGAAAAGAATGAAAATTCTATTGTTATAGAATCGGATAATTTAACAGTGGATATTTCAGCACATCTTGCCTCTTCAAATTTAAATTTAAAGATCAGTTCTTATACTGAAACTTTGGAAAAAGATATTGGAATTTCTACTTCGCAAACAGAACTCTCGCCGAATCCCGAGAATATTTATAGCGAAAACCAGGATAATAATCTAAAGGATCATACAAATATGCCAAATTTTTCGGAAAAAGAGCAACATGTTGTTAATGAAGTATTTACAGATCCTGCTAGTTTGATTGCTGATAAGAACATATATCGCAAGGATGATCCTCATATTGATCCCAGTTTTTTATTTTTACAATTTTCTCCTTATCCTGATTTTATTTCTAAGGATGCTCCTCGACCTTTACCAGATGATGAATCAACAAATCGTGCGTTAACAGTATTAGATCATACACCAGTTGTAGATTTTCACAAAATTGGTGTATTATACGTTGGAAAGAATCAGACTAAAGAAATCGAAATTCTTTCTAATATTCATGGATCACAAGATTACATAGAATTCCTGAATAAACTGGGGAGCTTGGTTCGATTAAAAAATTGTAAAAAAATATATACAGGAGGTCTGGATACGGAGTATGATACAGATGGAGAGTATACTTATTATTGGAAAGATGATATTACGCAAGTGATTTTTCATTGTGCTACTTTAATGCCAACGAATTTGGCACACGATCCTCAATGTGCTGGAAAGAAACGACACATTGGTAATGATTTTGTTACAATAGTATTTAATGATTCGGAACAAGAATACGAATTTGATACTTTACCAAGTCATTTTAATTTTATCAATATTGTGATCTCTCCTTATTCTCATCAATACTCTACACAATCCTCCATATCAACTTTACAATCATCAAGAACGGATGATACTAATAAAAATTATAATAAGAATTCATATTTCAAAGTTACAATGCAGCGTCGTTCAGATATGCCAGAAATTGGGCCAATAGAATTTAAAATGGTGTCAGCATCAGCTTTACCATCATTTGTTCGCCAAATAGCATTACACGCAAACATATTTGCTCAAGTGTTTTTACAAAGCGGAGGTAATAGAAACACAGAATATGTATCGAATTGGAAAGATCGTTTAAGACAAATTAAACGTATAAAGGAACGAATTCTTTCAGCAAGTAGTGGAAGTAATAATATAACATATGATAATCACATTGATATTATGGGATTGGAACCCGTTATTGACTTTACTCGATATACTTAGAAACTAATTGTATATAGATTTTACGTATTAATGTAATCATAAGTATTCATAATTCTATCGTTTATAATTTAGACATTTATTTATAGAAGTTTTGAATAAACTGCTCGATGTGCATATCATAAGCAAACAAATTTTATAAAAATGACCAACATAGTGCATCTTACTATAAAATACGACGACTTGCGCGAGATAAATCATCTGTACTACAAAATCTGAGCACATTTCGTGACGTCCAAAACCATTATTTAAATCCTATTTTTTATCCTAGCTACCCAAAACCCAATTTAGCATATACTTGTAATTAACTTATATGGGAGGTTATAAAGACAATAGAGAGAATAGACAATAACTAAAAACTAAAAACTCAAAGTATATAGACTTAATATGTGTAGTTATTTTGTGAAACTCTTTCATTTGCATTAAAGAAGAGGTGTTGAAAGATCTACAGATGTGTGGCCAATATCTAATTCTTTAGATGCATATTGACATACTTTTACGCTAAGACATTCACGTTGTTCTTTAATTACTTCGATATTTGGAAAAAAGTCATAATTTTTTACTGTGCGAATTGTTCTGTTTCTTCCATATGAGTATTGGATATTGGTTAACGCAAATGCTTTTCACACTTCATCTTCTTTCCATCCTGATACATTATAAATGCTCGCAAAACCAGTCTCAGACGTATTAGGATATTCCTGAAATTCTAAGTAATAACGAATCTGAAGCTGTTAAATTCTTTCCAAATTTAGGGGTCGTCTAAAGCGGAGTCAAATCACGTGATTCGATATAATATGAGTGAACTAATTTTTTTATGAATCAAGTTTAACATAAACTTGAAAATCATAAAATAAGTGTACTCTACGAGTTTACTTAAGGTTAAAAAGTAGATTTTGAATACTGGTTTTCACTTTATATATTAGCAAAAGCTTTTTTGCTGATCATATCCAAAAATGGATAGACAAAAATGA
>QZLH01001004.1:21232-33148 GCA_003833135.1 Oehlia diaphana | reverse complement strand
TAGTGAGTATTTTTAAAGGGAGGAAGGGGATTTTTAAATTTTTATTTATGTAAGAATATTTATTAATGTTCTTTTATTTCTATTTTTTTGTAGATTTTAGCCTGCAACTCGGAAATGGAGACCAGTGAGTATTTGGAAAAGTAGGGGTTTTTTGTTTTCTTTATGTACACAGGTCGAATTCTTGACAATCGGGTATCAATCGGTCACATGCCAGATGATGACTGGCTGATAACATATTGATGACCGATTGATGATATTTGGCCAAACGGCATCAATCGACTATCTAATTTCAACCGACCATTGACCGACCACATGCCTATTAATACCTTATTTCTGCGTGATTGGTTACCGATTGATGAAATGTGATTGACCGGTCATCAACCGGACACATGTCCAGTTGATAACAGATTTGAAGTTAGATAGCCGATTGATACTATATCATCAATCGGCCATCAACCAGTCATTGGCCAGCATGTGACCGATTGATTGCAGGTTGAAATATAAAAAAATCAGTCACCAATCGGTCATAGTTCGGATCAACAATTTATTATTTAGAAAAATTTATGATGATACATTTAAAAAATGAAAACTGACATACACGATTTTATATAACGTATAAAAGGAATAAAAAGGGGGGAATTAAAAATGACCCTAATGGATTGCGGCGGTCTATTGACCATGGTGAGGTGTACATGGCGGAGACTACAGCAATGGCTTGTCCCTTAGGTCGTCCGAAGATGCATGACCTCTACCAATTAACACCACATGCCTCACTTTCAGGTATCCAAGAAAACGAAAAAAAAAAATTAAAATAAAATAATTAAAGAAAGTGGAGTCTTTATATATTATTTTTTGTGATACAAATCACATGAATAAAAATACATGGGTATCAAGACATGGGTATCATACGTGGGATTTGGACTTTATGTTGCTTATTGGACTTTACCGATTGGTGATGGTATAGGTTTTAACGTGGTTTTGAATTAGTTGTAAAAATATGTCATACGTTTGACTATTTTTATTTTTATTTTTTACGGATGCAAAAACTTATTGAAACTTCTTCTACCACATCAGTAAAACTTCATCAAAATTATCTTTTGAACTTCAAGTAGTTTATTACTGGTACCAATTTGCAAAAAAATTAACATTTCAAAAAATCAATCATCAATTTCCAAATAATCATCATCAGAATTTTGATTAATAGGTCAGTTATCGCTACTAGTTAACATAACTTCTCCTACCTCTTTTTCTTCTTTCTCCACCTCTTCTTCATTGTAAATTCTTGATAAAATAGATAAACCATTATCAACCAATTCATTATTTGGATCTGGCTGTTTCGGTTGTTCCGGTTGCTGGTGTCGTTAAAGGCGCCGAAACTTCATTTTCACTAAAATTATTGGATCGATAATTCTTTCGCGTCTTTTCTTAGTCGGTCGATATAATCGCATAGCAATGAACGTAGCTTAATTAAAAATAAAGAAATACTCACAGTTGATGATCCTCATTTTAGATCTTTTATATCGATTTTATTATTTTCGGTTTTGGAATCGGTTTCTGATTCTTCAGACGAATGATACAAATTGGATTCAATAATTGACTGTAAATCAAACTTTTTGATTAAAGGATCTTCTATAAGTTGTAAATGTTTGATTGTCTTTGCACGCTTATTTCTTTTCTGTTTTAGATAAGAAGTTAGTATTAAAGCAAATATTTATAATGTACTAAACTTTTTACTCACATCATAACGTCGAGAATTTGATGTTTTCTTTTTCTTTGAAATTTTTTTTCGAAAAGTGGAAGGTCCTTTTTAAGATACTCTTTGCGGCGATGATGATGGAGAGAAGGGAGTATATTATAAATTATTCGTCAGTAACAGGAAGAACATTATTGTTAATATTATTCATTATACTAGGTATAATAGAACTATTAACGAGCTCTCGCTGCTGAATGAAAGTTTGTCTTAAATCTATTCGTTGGCTTTCCAGCAGGACATCGTAATTGCTGAATAACTTCCTTCTATATGAAATTAATAATGCCAGTTAATAAATATATAAATATTAGCAATTAATAGTCATTTCCGTCAAAATGAATCAGATCGGATATCCTTATTTACCCTTAAAGTCTCGTCAAGTTCTTTTGGCATGTCATTCCTTATTAAATAAAAAACTTGAACTACTTTCACTCTCCGAACCGCTTGAATCGCACGAACTACTTGACGAACTACTTGACGATTGAACCAGTTTTCTTTTTTTATTAGAAACTTTTTTTTTGGTATCTTTTTGTCGGCAGATTTTTTTAATAACACTTTTTTCCACTTTTATTTAGGGCAAATCTGCCGACCTTGCGACTCTTGGGATTAGTCAGTTTTTCTATACATTGTGCCAGGTATTTAACCTGTTGCTAAAAAAATTTTTAGTTATTGAAAAAAAAGGAAAAAAAAGCATGATCTACAATTGCCGGTCTTACCAACTATTTCATCAACGTTTTCAATATCCTTGTTAGATTTATTAGATTTATTGGTATATTAACGATATTTTTTTTTTTCTTTACATTTAACAAAAGAAAGAAATCTGTCATTATATATTTTTAATATCGATTATTTATTTGATCATTACAAAATAGTTAATAAAATAAATATATCAATATGATCATAGCATACGGTCTAATGGTTAAGAAAAGACCGATTTCTTTCTTTTTCTTTCATTTTTGTTCCAGTATCAGTAAGAAACAACAGAATGATGTAACAATAATTAACAAATCTAATATGGTTATTGATAATGCCGATGAATTAAAATTGGGCAATCGGCTGATACATGCTTTAAATAACCAAAAAAAAAAATTTAACCTTCAGTCGTCGGGAGTGTGTGGAAAATTAACGAACAATTTGCAAAGGTCGCCAATTAATAAAAGTTTGCCTTACGGGATACCGAGCCCCTCCGGTTCTCAAGAAAGAAGAACCAATTATCTTAAGTTCGGACGAAGATATAAAAAAAAGGTAAAAAATCCGCCACTAGTGAAATGGAAATCGACAGCGTATACCGACCAAACCTACCAAAATCTGATAAAAATAAACATACAAAAAAATCCGCCATATAAACGCTCAGTAAAAAAGCGAAGGGAGAAGCTCCAGTCCGAACATCAAGTAGCTCAAGCAGCTCATACAGCCCAAGCAGCTCAGACAATTCAAGCGTCCTCTTTTATTTTAAAAAGGAGAACATGCCAAAGAGTCTAAGAGAGGCGTTGAGGTAAATAAGGATATCACCTATCAATTTTATTGTAAATTTTAGTTATTATCTAATATTATTTTTATATATAGAAAGAGATTATTCAGAAATACGATTCTTTGCCAGAAAATAAGCAAGTTAATAATGTACAACAAACTTTCTCTAAGCAGCGGAGTCTCGTTAACAACGATGTCATACCTGGCATAATGAAATCCATTAACACCACCTTACTTATGGAATCATTTACGATATAATTCATTCGCTTCATCACCATCGTAGAGAGGAATACCTAAAGAAGAGCCGTTCATCTCCTGAAAGGAAAATCCAAGAAAAAAGAAAACATTCAAACGGCCAGCGTCATGACTGAGTAATTGACGGTACGGTACATTTGTATAATATTCGTTTCAATATTAGGTGAGGAGGATGAGGAAGATGAGAAGAAAGATGAGGAAGAGAAGAAAGATGACGAAAAGGAAAAGGAAGTGGAAGAAACAGTTTTATTACTGATCAACAAAATTCAGGAATCTTGAAACTTTTTTTGCGAATTTTACGTGTAATAATAATTGAGATTCATTAATCGGTATAGAGAAATTTTGGCGTGCAAGTGGTTTTTGAATCACTGATAATCCATTAAATTGTAGCTATAACGATATGATGCGAACTTTAAACTTCATAAGTACATCAAATTCACTATCGACCTAACGGTCACCAACCATCATAATTAGTTTTGAAATTAAATAACTGAACTGACCGATCTGATATTGCAATCAAAAATAAATAAAAAATCAAATGCAGATAGAGTTATATAAAATTTTATGTCGCACAACCAACGATATTTTATTAAAATTATATTTCATAGATCTGATCATTTATTGTAATAATAAAAAGGAGATAGTAAGAATCTCCTAATTTTTACCGATTTTTAGTATTCTATTCTTTCCAGTTACCAATTAGTTACCAATCGGCATATGATAGGTGTGATAAGTGACCGGTGTATGATTATTTGCCAAATTAACTGCAGCGAATTGTAAGTCGGCATTTGATCAATTTACTTTAATATCTTTTTTAAAAAAAAGCTTACATCATTACAGTACAGTATTTAGAAACTATGTGGACCGATAAAAAAAATCCTATATTTTTTTGTTCTTGTCACGTTGCACAACAAGATCAGCCCAACCGCGAAACTTCATCAACGCGGTCCTTGTTTATTCTTCTTAACGCATCAACGCGGTCCTTGTTTATTCTTCTTAACGCGTCAACGCTCAGCCCAACCGCGAAACTTCGTCAACGCAGTCCTTGTTTATTTATATAACATGTGTTTATTAATTTCTTTATATATAGTCAAGCTCGCCAAACCCACTAAGCCCACTATCATTCTTTCAGCTTCGCTAGATCAAAGATGGGTATATATATGATTTATTTTTCCAACTTTTTTATATCTTTCTACCTTATTTTTTTTCCTTATTTTTTTTCCTTATTTTTTTTTCCTTAGGAGGTACTGTATTTTTTTCACGGGAGGCTGATTTTTTTTCCTTTCTTCATGGGAGGCTGATTTTTTTTTCCTTCCTTCACGGAAGGCTGATTTTTTTTTCTTCCTTCACGGGAGGCTGATTTTTTTTTTCCTTCCTTCACGGGAGGCTGATTTTTTTTTCCTTCCTTCACGGGAGGCTGATTTTTTTTTCCTTCCTTCACGGGAGGCTGATTTTTTTTCCTTCCTTCACGGAAGGCTGATTTTTTTTCCTTCCTTCACGGGAGGCTGATTTTTTTTTTCCTTCCTTCACGGGAGGCTGATTTTTTTTCCTTCCTTCATGGGAGGCTGATTTTTTTTTTCCTTCCTTCACGGAAGGCTGATTTTTTTTCCTTCCTTCACGGGAAGCTGATTTTTTTTTCCTTCCTTCACAGGAGGCTGATTTTTTTTTTCCTTCCTTCACGGAAGGCTGATTTTTTTTTTCCTTCCTTCACGGAAGACTGATTTTTTTTCCTTCTTTCACGGGAGGCTTTTTTGTTTTTGGCTGTTTTTGGGTGTTTTTTTTTCCTTCCGTTACTGAGGTATTTATTTATTCCTCAATGTAAACTTTTTTATATAAACAGGAAAAAGTTCATACCCATGTTGTTATACAACTAAGTTGTCCGTTTTTTTTGGAGGAGAATATTCAGATGAATTAGAGGGAATAAAGGCAATAACTATTGCCGATTTTTTTAAACATACATTGCAATTTCCCTTTAAACACATAAGAAAAAAGGATGAATGGGGGTAAGTAAAAAATAAACAATGTCATTGGTGTAGTTTATTTAATTTATAGTAATTCTAACAATGTTCTATTATTATTATTTATATATAGGTTTGGGTTCGTGCACTTTGAGAACGAAGAGGAGAAAGATAATTTTTTTAATTATGTAAAAGAACAATCTTTTACAGGACCACGCGGAAAAAGATTAAATTTTAACAGAGCAAAAGCAAAAAAAGTGCATTATAGAGACGATGATGTAAGTTACTTTTTAGTAATTATTAGATGTCTTCTGTATTAATAATTAAGATTATTTTCAAATTCAGATTGAAGAGCAACCGTTATTGCACATTCCGTCTCTGTCACAATCGGAAACCTCGCAGTCACAAACCTCGCAAACCTTAGATTTGCAGTCGCAAACACAGTTGCAGTCGCAAACCTCGCAGTCACTAACTTCGCAGTCACAAACCTCGCAGTCACTAACTTCGCAGTCACAAACCTCGCAGTCACTAACTTCGCAGTCACAAACCTCGCAGTCGCAATCACAAACCTTGCAGTCACAGTCGCAGTCACAAACTTCGCAGTCACAGTCACAGTCACAAACCTTGCAGTCGCAAACCTCGCAGTCACAGTTGCAGTCGCAAACCTCGCAATCTCATTTGTTAGTAAAATCCAGTTTCTAGGAACTGAAATTGATGAACCAAAAGCAATTGACGTTCGAAATTTCATAATCCATAGTAAAATCCACAAAAATTTGGTTACTATATGTTGATTCTGAGGCAATTGGGCATGATTCATAGTGAGGGATTGAATAATCTTCAAATTCTTTGGAATATTCATTATCATTATCAACCGCTTCATCTTCATTTTGAGAATCATCAGTACTTGTATCTTCAGTAGATTCGACTGCCGAATCTTGTTCAAAATTATTTTCGCCTTTGGCAATTTGTGTATCTTCTAATACGATTTCGAGGTAAAAAGGTTAAATCGTCATCTTGTTGTTGATCTTTTTCCTCTTGATCCTCAATTTGTAAACGAATTTCATCAGATCTTGATTTCAAAGCCTTTCCATATTCGTCATAATCATTTTCGATATTTAAATTAGGAATGTGTTGGGAAAGTTGAGATGGTTCATTAGGCAGATATATTGTTGGTAAAGCAACATCTTCTGAATCATCTATATCGCTTGTTACTCCATGGTTTCTTTCGTACGAGGATCACCAAATTTTTCGTTACATTCAGAACAATTACATGCAACTAAATTATTCTATTACGTGATGATGTTGAATCTTCGTTAAGTATATTGGAATTGATCTATTTCTTCTACTTAAAGGCGTAGCGATAGGTCGAGAAATTGACCTTTTCCGTACCATTTTGCATTGAGAGCTTGTAAGTGATTTCCAAATAAGATTATTTATTAGTAATAAATTGATTTACTTTATTGAACTGATAAATTTATTCGAATTAATCAATAGTAAATATAGAATCGGTTATATTATTTTCTGAATTTTATGTTAATCAATCATTAATAATATAAAAATTGATTTGTATTGTCGTAAGTGGACTTAGAAAGTTTAAAAAAAGCAAAAAAAGCTTAAAAAGGTACAAAAAGTATCAATCATTTCTTTCTTTTTCAACTTCTTACCAACAATTTACATCTTAACGAAAATTTTAAAATTATGAATAACCGCCAAAAAAATAAACAAAGCCCTTATATCTTTCAATATCAGCCGCCTTCTAATAAGAATCAAACTTCTCAACGAGACGTTATTGCTTCTGATAATTCTCTAATTGATCCGATTGATCCGAATATGGTCACTCAATTTCAACCGTCTTCTGATAAGAATAAAACTTCTCAACGAGACGCTATTGCTTCTGATAATTCTCTAATTGATCCGATTGATCCAAATACGGTCACTCAATTTCAACCGTCTTCTGATAAGAATAAAACTTCTCAACGAGACGTTGCAGCCTCTTCTACCTCTCTAATTGACTCGAAGAGGGCCTCTCAATCTCAACTACCATCGTCTGATAAAAGTAAAAATAAAACTTCTCAACAAGATACAGCGGCTTCTTCTACCTCTCTAATTGATCCGTATAGGGTCTCTCAATCTCAACTACCATCGTATGAATCTCAACGAGATGCTGCGGCTTCTTCTACCTCTGATCCGAATAGGCCTCCTCAATTAGAACCAAATATTTTAACAGTTGCAGGTATCTAAAAAAGGCTTGAAAATATCCGGCTCCCGGAATCACTTCAGGAAAGGCTTCGGCTTCCAGAGTCACTTAGGTCACTTAGAAATGTAACCGAACAAGAGGCAACTACACGATTACCAACTGCTACTTATAAAGAACTGTTAACAGGTAAATGATTCATTTTGACGATTTCAATGTAAATTTTGTCTATTTATGTAAATATTGGTTTTATTTTTTTATTATGACAGAAAATAACAAATTAAGAAGAGAATTGAAAGAGTTGCGTAATCAAAACAGCCAATTAGAGAAGAAAATTGAAGAAGCGAAAGCTCCTTCTGGTGAAATGAAGCATTTGCAAGAACAAGTCGAAATTCTCGCTACTGTTAATGAAGAGTTAGGTAACGAGAATGATGAACTTCGGAGTAAACTTAAAATTTTTGATAAATATAGGTTATCTAGAGGCATCAACTATGAGTCAAGCGGAGATTCGTCAAAACGTAGAAAAATTACAAAATCGAAAAAATCTATTTCGATAAAAGCTAAAGGATCAAAAACGAAATGAATGAATCGTTATGATGCCGAAGAATATTCACCAGAAAGCAGTTTGGAAAATATTTCTGAATCTTCCGATAAAGAAAAAATGGATGAAGTAAACGCGAGGGTTCGTAACTTTGTCTAATTATTTGTTTTAACGCTTTATACCAATGCTCTATTTTTTTCCCTTTAAAAATCACTAATTAGATCGAAATGAAAACCATATTGAAGGGTGTTAACGAAGAGAATGGTCTTAATTACGAAGAGACGTTCAATAGCACAGGAAATCTGAAGGTCCGCGGTCGACTTATTAAAGAATTGAGAGAAAATATGGTGCCGAAGTACCATCCATCAGTGAATCAATTAACAAAATGGTTAGGTTCCATACACAAATCCAGAAGGTCCCAAGCGAAATTGAGGTCGACCGGAAAGATCGAGGGAGACCATCGTCGTGTACATTGCAACAGCCGATTAAATGATGTATGTAATTAATTCATTAAAATTTGTAAAGCATGTTTCTTATTATAATTATCTAAATTTGTCTACAGAAAAAGTTTAGAAGAATTAAGGCCACAAAAGACCTCTTCAAAAAACATGACGAACGAATTGAAAATTACGATGAATGATCGTTGCTAAAAATGTTATCCGATCGTCATTATCACTCTCCAGAAATAAGTGAGGATGGCAATGACGGTTCTGTAATAAATGTTTACGACTATTCATAGCGTTCCGACGAGGTTTGACATTTTTGCGTTACATTAATTTTTTTAATTATTTCGATAACAAGTTGATTTTATTTTTAGCTAAAAAATTTATTACGGAATGTACTCGATGCGCATTCGTTAACAATTCAATCTGCACAACTGCAAAGAAGTAGATACTATGATGATGAAGTACAATATTTTGACTATCTACACCCATCGAATGCTCCTCGATGGGCTTTCATCGACCAGCACGATATAATTTTCGACACAACGGAACATGAAAAATCTACCGAAGAGTATCGGAGTGAAATCAATGAAGAATTAGAGGAAACAGCAGAGGAAATAGAAGAAGTGCTATTAGCTGGTGGTGATCTTACAATGGACTATTGATAGCTGGCTTTTTTTTTATAATGGATGCATAAACACAATTATTGTTATGGACAGAATATTTACAGACATTTTCTATAATTCTATTTTAGTTTTTTTGGGGGTTTTTTTTGAAAAATTAACTTTTCGCTGAACTCAAATCAGCTGATAATACAAAGCGGATCGATCTATCCTCAATATAGATAGTTATTATTATGGTCCGAATTTTTTCTTTTTTTTTTTATTATCAGCATTATATAACGAATCACTTTTTATTTTTCATTCTAATTTTACAAACATCAACAAGAAATTGTTTGTTTTTTATTATGTTGATTATTGTGAATCTATTAAAGAATATACTCTGCTAATAGTAGTATAAACTAATTATTCACATGCTTAATTTTATTAATAAATTTGAAACAAAAAAATACAAATTCACTGAATTTTAATTATATTATTGCTTATTATTAGAGAAATTATTATATCATAAAATAATTTTTACCAAATTTTGTCTGAATTGTATTTGAATTATATATGAATTTATATACCGAATATTAGTTAAATATACTGAATTTGAATGCAAAATTTTAGTTTCTGAGTGGCACTGAATGGCAAAAATCTTTTGCTCATATGTAAAGTCAATAACAGTATTCAAAATCTACTTTTTTTTCTTAAGTAAACTTGTAGAGCAGGCTAAGATATGCTTATGTTAATTTATAAAAAAAATTTAGTACATATTATATCAAATCACGTGATTTGGCCGATCCTAAAATACACATTTTTTGTTTATTTACATTATAATCTCAGATAACAAGAGGCAAATATTCGTGCAAAATTTCGCAACAGACTACGTCAAAAGATATAATTCAGAATTTCTTTTTGGCGTGAAGGACAATTTTATTGCTTATTTTTTATTATTTGACGTGAGGAAGGTCATTGTAAAGGTAGTAAACCAAGGTATTGCACAAATCTCGTCACTAATAAAGCTGAATATCACAGTACATTGCCAACAGCCTTATCAGTTACTCAGCTGTACGAATTTATAACTATTTAATTATTTTCATTCAAAGGTAAGCGACTTCTTCCCAATTTTTACTTTCACAGTTTAGCAATTGGGAACGAAATATTTTGATTTGATGGACCTATTGTTATATACTCGGTCTTTTTTACAGCGTTCTGGAGACAGACACAGAATCTGTTATTCATTCACTAACCTTCAATATTTTTTTTTTGTAGGGAGCGAAATATGCTGATTTTTGATGAATTTAATGCTTCTTTTGACACTTGATCGAAGCGGGACTTTTATATTTTCATACGTTAAGAATATAGAAATGACGATGCATATTTTCGTTCATGTATTTGAACATTTGTACCGATTTTTTAATTTAATAAGCATGACTTTCGTTTCACAAAAAAATAGCTTCTTTAATAAAATTTCGTCAGTTAATTTAAAAAAGTAAGCGAATATTTGAATATACCGATTTTGAACATGAGTTGAACTGAAGGGTGGAATATCTCTGTTTTTTCATATAGTACGCTGTGGTCTGGAATATCCGAGGTTTTTGACTACCTAGGGATGAAGTTGTAGAGTACTCCTGCCCGATAGGCTAGCCTCCTCTGACCTAGGGTCTCATTAATCGGAAGACAAGATGATTCCTAAGTACTTCCACATCGCGGACATCTTTGTAAAATCACACGTTGAAGTACTGTGAAACCTGTTACTGTGGTCGATAGTTATTATCTAGTAACAGAAATTTCAAAGACAAAAGGAGCAATTATCGCCTTTATTAGCGGTGAAAATGTAGTTTTATCAAGTAGTCCTACGCCATATTCATATTTGGTAGAGTTGGCTAATTTGCAACGGCAATATAAGAAATTTCTCAAAAATCAGAAACAAACGCAATCGATTTGCACTACCGGCATATTTTGTGATCAGAAACAAATTGTGTATCTACTGATTTTGATGACGGAACTTCATTAGCAGCAAGTAAATTTTCGAATTTTGGCCATTTGAGTGGTTGCATTGATTATTGATTAACGCACGCCTTATTAAATTTTGTAGAATTGCTAATTTGTAACGAATTGCACAAGTTTTCTCAAATTCAGAAACGAACGCTTACTGACTTATTACAATCATACAGACATAAATTTGATTGCGGTAAGTAAATTTTCAACCTGATCTTCATTTTAATTAAAACATGGTCTTCAAACAAATTAGCACCTGCTTTCACCTGCTTTCAACAATTGGAATTTCGACTTATGACGAACCTGAAAATATAGTCTTTAGCAAGTTTTGAGCTGTTGCGTTGATTTATTGATTAACGTACGCCTTATTAAATTTTGTAGAATTGCTAATTTGTAACGAATTGCACAAGTTTTCTCAAAGTCAGAAACGAACGCGTATCGACTTATTACAATCCTACAGACATAAATTTGATTGCGGTAAGTAAATTTTCAACCTGATCTTCATTTTAATTAAAACATGGTCTTCAAACAAATTAGCACCTGCTTTCACCTGCTTTCAACAATCGGAATTTCGACTTATGATGAACCTGAAAATGTAGTCTTTAGCAAGTTTTGAGCTGTTGCATTGATTTATTGATTAACATACGCCTTTATTCAAATTTTGTAGAATTGACTATAGCATTCGCAGCATATTGCACA
>QZLH01001003.1:22785-39676 GCA_003833135.1 Oehlia diaphana | reverse complement strand
GAATATACTCTATCTTAGTAATTAAAGATCATTCAAATTGAATCACTAGATGTGGAGATATTAACGATCAAAGTTAAAAATTAAAAATAATTATACTGAGCGCATTTACTCGACAACCAGTGATTCAATTCATGCAATTTTAGATTCATTAGATAGGCCTTTATTTCCTCTTTCAAATGAATATAAATTTATCTGTCTAGCTTATATGTACGTGAAGTTATTTAAAATTTTATCACATTAATTTTATTCCAATTTTTTAAATTTTAATATGACGATCAATTTTATTCACATCAGCTGACATTGATCTATTATTTTTGTGCACCTGGTGATTTGTACTTACACGATAAAGTTGGTTTTTTTGATGAAAAAGCTAAATTCCAGAAATTGGCACATATGATTAGTTATTTTTTTATTTCTTTCTTTATTCCAGAATGGCATATGGGTTTTATTAGAATGCTTAGTAGTTAATTAGTATATTTATTTTTTTTTAAATTTATTTTTATTTTTAAATTAATAACTTGCTTTTTCTTTTTGTAGGCTTCTTCCAGAAGATTTTTTTTTTTCTTCTTGTAAGGGTACGTTTGCAATTAGTAGGTCAATAACTTGGCTCTTGTATTGAAAAGACCCCAAGGTACCATGGTAAAGGTGTTGTATTCATTGTAGGGTATTCGTACCTGATAGGTAACCTCTTTGAACCACCTAAGAAATACCATTAGTACCGGGAGAAAAGGAAGTGTATCAATAAATACAATAATAGGCTGAAAGTTGTATGTACGCGTGCAAAAAGAGTCATATCAAATTAAATAATTTAAAGTAATTATCTGTTTATATACATTTTATATTTAAAATTTTATTTATTATTATTTATTACATATTTTTTATTTTATTATTATATTTAAATTATATTTGTTAACGTTAATTTACTCTATTCTATCTACTTATATACATTATGTTATAGTTGGTTCAATTCCAACAAACAACTATTCTGCAAGGATTTGAAGAGTTAAATAAAATATAACAAATAAATATTAGCAATTGTATTTTTTAAAGAAAAAAAACCAAAGTCTTAAAGTATCCCTTAAACAATTTTGCCGGCAAATTTGCCTGCAATTTTTTAAATATCCAAACACCAATATGATTTTGATTATCCTATAATTCCGCAGCTATATTGATCGACATTTTTAGCATCAATTGTATGGTTGGCTAATAACTAACAAATTAACCTCGAAAAAACAACATCAGAATTTTTATATAATAAATTAATTCTCTTTACCATAATATTCTGCTTCACTACAAAGCATTTTAATATATTTTTTTATTTTTATTAAGAAACTTCACACTCTAATGAACAAAATAGAGATGATAAAATTTAACTTTATGCATTTTTAACAAGTTCACAAAAATAATTCTTTTTCTAGGGTTCTATATAAAGTCATAATGCCACTTCTAAACATTAAAAATCATCATAACAAAAGTTGTTCTCCATAGAAAATTCTATATATTCTATTAAGCTTTAATATAGCTACAATCAAATCCCAATGAGATCATTAAAGTTGAATGCAAAAATTTTCAAAATTTTTTGTCATTTAAAAAATACAACTATTGACCAATGGTCAATCTTCAATCTTATAATATGTAATTAATAAATAATGATCATTGCCACATAAATTATGATTTAAGCTCTTTGTGAAAAAAAATTTATTAGGATAACTTCATTTTTCATAAAATTAGATGAGAACTGAATTTTCGTTAAAATTGCAGGCAAATTTGTCTGCAATGTTTTACCGTTTAAGGGATAATTTTGAAACTCACCATCCAAGTACGATTTTTGGGGTAAGATGGCATCTAACAAGTCCAAAACCTACAAATAAAAAGTAGAAAATTAGCACATATCTACATACCTTCTATTTAAATTAAAATTTTTTTATAACTGCCAGTTCAAAATGGCATCTGAAAAATATAAAAATATATTTGGTATTTCTTTTCTTATACATGTATGCGTAATTCCGTTGGATATTTTTTAGCCTAAATATAAATAAAAAAATTGTGAATTTACTAATTAAAAAAGGTATTCAAATATTTTAAAAA
Source organism: Oehlia diaphana (assembly GCA_003833135.1). NCBI lineage: Eukaryota > Fungi > Glomeromycota > Glomeromycetes > Glomerales > Glomeraceae > Oehlia > Oehlia diaphana. The sequence goes on along the minus strand of QZLH01001003.1, from coordinate 37,588 downwards.
AAATTTTTTACTTACCGAGATCCCAAGTCTAAACTCCAAATAGACCGAAAGAACCGCCTAAAAAAAAAGAAAAAAAAACAATTAGTGACAGTTCGTTTAAAAGTAAATTAAGGAAAAAAAAACATTACCGAAATTGAAAAATATGAAAGAATCGTTCGCCACTAGGTTAAATTTCGACTCTAAAAAAAAAAAAAAAATGATAAATTAACTTTTAAAAAAAGTTTGTTTTAAACCGCTTGGAACTTACCCATAACTCCGAAATTAAGTCAAAACATACTTAGGGCTCTAAAATCTAGGTCTTCGGAGCTAGTTTAAAAAAACATTAAAGAAACGTTTTTAAAGGAGTCTTAAATTGACCGTTTTAAAAACGAAAATAAAAAGGTGCTGAAATTCATAATCTTTATTTGGTTAGAGGGCATTCGTAACCATAATTTTATTATTGTTGGAGCTGAAACTGCGGGACATGTATTAGAGATAAAAGTTGAAAAAATTTCATTTCAAAATTCAACTTTGAAAAGAAAAAAAAAATTGGTTTTTAATAGTCTAAATTCGGCTAGTCAAGAATCAGCAATTTTAATATACTTTAAATTAGTTAAGCAGTTAAGAAAAATTCTTGAGAATTTTTCTTAAAATCACATGATTCATAGTTTCAACAAGTGGTTTTTCACAATTATTTTCTTTACAGATATCAGGATTCTATAAGTTAAATATCAATTATATGATGTTAAGTTTCAGGCAAATATCAATCCTAATTTATTCTGATATTTGTCTGAAACTTAGTACTAACCATTATTTTTTTGTGATTTTTGATCTTTAGAGGCTTTCGTTTTTTATTTGTTTTAATTTTTCTAATTTTTCTTTAATATTTTTCTTCTATGTAAATTTAATAATAATAAAAATTTTTATATAATTATAATAAAATCAATTGTTATATATTTACTGACTTGGTGCCCTAATCTTACAAATTTTACTTAAAGCTACAATTCTTACAAGGAGAACAAAAATTTACAATAAACAAGCTTAAACTAAACATCAGAAATAAAAGAATATCACTATTCTTATTACTTATCACTTTCATAATCTTTGCTTCCTTCGCCTTCACCTCTTTCACCTGATAAATATTCTTTATCACTATGTTCTTCTTCCGAAAAACTATAAGAATTATTTCTCAATTTATTCTAAAATAAAAAAAATTGTTATTATCTTCATAAAAATAAATAATTTCACATTTAAAATATATATAAACAAACATACAAGGTACTTTTCGATTTTTAATTGCATCAAAACTCACTAATCTTCAAATGATTTTTTTGAGGGTTCAAGATTTCTTTTACCAAGGCCATTGCAAACGCAACTTGAACTTCACTTTTTTTTTCTTTATCTGGGCCATATAACTTTACCAAAATTTTTTCCATATGCGTGTTTAATTTCTTATAACAATTGCGCACCTCTTGCGATTTCTTCCATATACTTATTTTTTCTAGAGTAGCACTTGGATTGATAGGTGGTAACTGATCGTCCCCAAAATGGCAAACATAGTATCTTTGATCTGCAAGGATAAGGTACCTCGATGGGAACGGTGTTTATCCAACAACTAAAAAATAAAATATTAACTACAGGTATTATCAAATATAAAGAAGGTTTATATTACCTGAGGAAATATATTATTTTCATAATAAGAAATCCAGTTTTATCAAATTCTTTTTTTCTTTTTTTTCTAAGATCTGTTAACTGGTGCTAATACTTGTTGGGCTTTCATTTTACGATAAGTTTATGCATATTGAGCAATCCAATTGCTAATTGTAGAAATTTTCAGAATTTTCTCTTCTTCTAAAACTCTTTCTTCTACTAATCCTTTCAGTATATTATGCATCTCTTGAGCTGTATATCTTTCACTTTTATTTATATCTGGCCAAAAAATATGCCTCAAAATATGGAATAACATTTTTGCACATTTGTTTACCTCCTCCTTTTTTACCAAATTTCTGTTTTCTTTTAAGGCTCACCTACTTGGCAATACAAAATCCAATGTATGGTTCAAAATTTTCCTTGAATCCAAATCAGTATCAATAATTTCAGTATTTAACACGTCTATTATTTGTTCAGAAAAAAAAAATTAGCTTTGAGATAATATAATCACAATTTTATGGTAAGAAATAACTTAACCCATATTTTGTTGTGATATTTCATTGTTCAATTTATTTTGTAAAATTTCTGCTAATACGACTCTATTATTGCTTATATCTGTGTCAACACCATGTTCTCTCAATTGTTTCTTCAATTCTTCAATAGTGAGACGATTTGTATTGATTTCTAATATAATAAAAAAATTGTGTAAAAAAATTGCAAAAAGATCAATTTTAGGTCAATTTATTGCATACTTGAATTATGGGGTAGTGGCATGTTCCAATTAGAAGTTAGAATTGAGCGATTTGAAACTTGCAGATTAGGCTTTTTAAGAGGTCTTTTTTCAAATTGTGCTTTTTAGCTGGCTCAAAATTTTTCCACATTCCAATGTTTGGCATTGCATGAGCCTGAATAAATCCTGCATATTCACCTTCTGTCAGCCAGGACCACTCATACCAATTAGAATTTCCTGGTATTGAATTTTTTTTGTTTTCAGTAATATTACATAACCTCAAACTGTATTCTCACGCATACCTCTTTTCCGTTCTGATTTCAAATGTGTTACTGAAGTTCCACAAATCCCTTGAATAGCATTTTCTATATCCACACCTTCATTGATATCAACCCCAATCGAACATAACGATTTATCACATGTAAATCTGTAACCAATAATTCAATAAATAATAATAGTGATTTCCTAAATTATTTGAACAACCAATACACACTTGGGTATGGTGAGAATCAATTGAAGATTTGGCTTCTCCAGCTTCTAAAAAAACCCATTTTTTTACCGTAATATTATACCATTCACTTCAATGCCCTAGAATTAGCATTAGGTCCGCATTGTGATAATGTGGACCATTATCAGAAAGAAAGTAACCCAATCTGGCTTGACTTCAAGTGATTCAATAACTGCATGTAGTGAGGAAGCTGTAAACCATGCGTCTTGGCAAGTATCAGCTGACCAGTGATCAAATACTTGAATATCCAACTGACTCTCAGATTTTTGTGTATAGACAAGAATTGAATGTAAAGCCCAACTTTTTTTCCCAAAAAAAAGCACTTTTTGTTTCTCTTGCACTTTTAGGTAAGATTTTCATCTTATAATCAACTATTATTACAGCTCCTTTTTCGTCTAGATCTAATAGATTTGCGTTAAATTGAGAATTTAGAAAAAATTTTCGTGTCTGATGACTCAAATAATAGAAAATTTGATTTCGCAATTCATAAATCTTCTCATGAATATTGTTTGGAGTATTTTTTTCAAAATCAATGAAGAATTGAAAAAAAACATCACAATCTGAACATGTGTGTGTATGTTGTTCATTACATGTACCGAAGGCAAAAAGAAAGCAATGGTTTATACATTGATTATGTGCTGTTGTGCCATCAGAGTTTACAGTCAAATGTGACTCATATTCTCTTTTCAGATATCGTTTTAACTTCTCTCCTTGATCTAATAATCGATTCTAAAAAAAATTATTAGAAATCAATATTTATATAAATATTATTTTTCATCAATTATAGAAAATATTACCTGGATATGAATAATAATGTTGAGAAATGTTGAAGAGTGATAGGTGCAAATTAGTAAAACAGATGTAACTAAATTAATCAAACAACAAATTATTCAATATGACTCACAATTTCTTACCTACCACCATCTTCTATTACAAGTTGCATTGATTGAGAAATTTGAAGGGAGACTTAGTTATCATTAAGTATATCAATTTTACTATTAATATTCGACATTTCTTTATTTATTACAGCATTTCTCTCTATCGATAAAATCAAATCTATTAAAAATCAAGATGTTATTATATGAAACAGGTGGCGTCATTTAAGGTAGTTACTGTACATACGTGATTTATTTTGGATTGCGTAAATCACTAATGATATCATCAATACAACAAATCCAATAATTCCTCTGACTTTCATAAAAAAACTAACAAATCTAAAGATATAATATACAGATTTATTGATATGTTGACTAGCAAAAAAATGGTACAGAACCACTTTTTTACCAGTAATTGTTTTGAACTACCATTTTAAAGTTACGAACCACTGTTGCTGTTGTAAAGTTACGATTTGTTGTTGACCTTTTTTTTTGTTTTGATTTTTTCATCAAGGACATTTTGCTAATGTTATTTTATACTTTTTTTTTTAGGAACGGCTCCCTGGACTATTCACATTGATAATCTTTTGATGAGAAAAAAAATGTTTGGATGAGAAAAATGGCTGGATGAGAAAAAAATGGCTGGATGAGAAAAAAATGTTTGGATGAGAAAAAAAATGGCTGGATGAGATTGGATGAGACATTTATTGATTCCAAATATATTAAAATTATGTCATGGCACCGATTACATATTTAAATGATTAGATGAACCGCAGTATACAGTACTTCAGAAAAATTATTGCCGATACTAGTTGGGCCTGATGCTGTGCAAAAGGTAGCGCAGACTGGGACTTCATGCTTATTGCATACGTGAATAACGAAAGAGTAAATATTCTGAACATGGAAACAGGTCGCCCAAATTCTCATAAACGAAAACAAGAACAAGACCGTTTAAAGTTGGCACGTCTTAGTAAAAATTCAATGGATTACGCGAGAGCATGTCTTAAACAAGGGGATATTAAGTAATCTATTGTCAATATTTTCTATCAATGTTGCAGGTATGTATAACGTAAATTAATTCGTTATTATATATATTCTTATGAGAAATATTTTTTAGGAGATTATTTAAGGATTTACATCATGAATATGGAACACGGTATCCTCAAAAATTGTCTGTTAACTCGAGCAACTATACCATTACATATGGTATCAACTAGTAGAACTGTCCCAATGAATTGGCGGATTGTGACCACAGTTACGGCAAAACCGTGTGAAACCCAATGTGCCGTTAATGTTATTAATGCCGTAACTTTTACTGTGGCCAATGACGCCGTAGAGTATAAATAGTCTAGGTAGATAGCATAAAATAATTTAATAGTACACATGGCTTAAAAGTATAAATTTTTTAAATCTCTCCGAATTTGTTATAAAAATTTAAAGTTTCCATACTGATTTTAAAGATTATAAATTTCATGGAACAATAATTTTAATAATAATGAAGGAGAAAAAGAATGAATAATTAGAATGATATGATATATTATAAAGTATAAAATAAAGTATGCAAATAAATACTGTATGTTTTAAGAAAATTTAAATTTTAATAAATATTACACACAAGTTTATAGTGACTATTTACGGCACATATACCAGTTACGCAAATGTATCGTTCTTATACGATCAGGTGCTATGTTCTTATACGACGTATATGTCACACAATATAGGTCGTATAAGATAGTATGTCGTACACGTATAAGAACGATACATTTGCACCAGTTACGGCTACATATACCAATTACGGCACATATACCAGCAGCTACGGCGCATTTACCAGTTCCAATTTGCCGTATCTTAAAGTAAAGAGTTATAAATAGTTATACCTCAGTTGTGATACGGTCCATCCCAATGTGATTGAGTTCCAACTGCATCTCTAGTATCAACCGAGACAATTTATCCATCAATCCATTCGTTGTTAACTTTAAGATATTTTTAATCTCTTAATGAATGTGTGTTTTAAAATCTAGTAACTTATTGTCAATTTTTTTATAACAGACTGCGATTATATGTACATTACAAAACTTATAGCTTATCTTGAGAAAAATAAAGTGGAAAATAGTGATCTTTCCGATGAAAAGACAATTAAAACGAGAAAATTACGTATAAATTTGACGCAGATCATTTACTAATTTGTCGCAATACACTGATTTTTGGCAAAACATATTTTACATATTTTACTAAAATAGCAACGAACAATAAAGATACGTCATACTTTTATTTTTCAAAGCCACCAAAGCGCAAAAAATTTTTTTTTTATATTTCACCAAACTTTTGTGCATATTTACTTTATTTTAAGTTGTAACAACTTCTATTCTGATAAACTCAATATTTTTTCACACTCATTAGCCAAATCGCGCTCATTAGCTCTTTCTTTAAAAACGCGGGCATATGTATTTATCCAATTTTGTATGGTATTGACTTTTGGGATGTCCTCTTCTTCAAGTTCACCAGCTTCTACGTATTTTAATAGCTCATCATGCATACTTTGATCAATCATCCTATCTTGCATTACCAGTGTCCTTTTCTATTAGATCTAGAATATTTGAAAAATAATCATCAATTTTATCAATTTAGACATATATATGCCAATCAGCCAATGTAATCAAATTGCCTGATTTTACTGCAATTGACATAGTCCATTGGGTTTCCGGAATAGTATATTGAGATATTGATGGTTGAGGTTGGCGAAGAGACGTGTTTCAAAGTTTGACTACATGTGATGGCAAAAAATTGTTCCATTCTCCAAAATGAGTTAATGGTCGAGCATGTATATATCCATCATATTCACCCTGGCAAGGCCATTCCCAATAAAATAATTGAGATTCCTTTGATTGAGGTATAGATTTTCATAAGAGGTAAAAATAAAAAGGTTCTACATTATTAAGATTTACTGTATGTCGCTTTGCAGTATTGTGATTACATGAGTCTATGACTACGTGATATCTATGACTACGTGGAAGTACGTGATATTATATACTCGTAGTCACAGTAGTCACACCTGCATTGTAGTTGTAGTAATTAAATATATAATCTAAAGTCTACTGAGACATGTAATATAGGACCCTTGAACACCATCATTTTTTTATTCATTTTTATAATAAAGTTTTATTTGTTGGATAAAAATGCAGAAAGTATAAGCTTACATGTGCAGAAATAAATAAGTAAAAAAAGATATAGCTTGATTGTGACGTGTCTAATCTATGTTGATGTGTGAATCAGATATACATCAAGAATGCAAATATTGTCATCCCAGATATTGAGAGCGTCAAAAACCTTTTGTAAAGGTTCCTTTAAAACCATCATGTCTTTAGGAAAAGATTCTTTAAGTTGAAGTTCTGCCTGTTTTCGAGTTTGCCGTTTATCTCTATAGAATTCGCGGTTGCTTTTATCTTTCATTCATATTAACAGTTCGTATTCATTGACATGTTGACACCCTTTAAAACGTTTTCCAGTTGTGAAATAGGTTCTTTTTCCTTTCAGCGTAATTCTCCTTTTTATTCGTAACTTTCCTATATACGGCAAACTTTACTGTTGACCATATCTTTGGTTCTGAATCATCTGAAGATTCATTTGTTTCACCGTCCCGGTCCACCTCCGGTGAAGAAACACAGTTCAGAACAGGTCGGGTAGTTACTGCACTCCGGAGAGATGATCAATAGCTCGGAAGATCCGCTAGTTATGTGAGTTGGCTGTGCTTGTGCAACCGAAAGAAATAAATACACTTATACTTCCTCTGCGGTCGCTTTGTTGCGATACAGGACCAATCCTATAAGTTAATATTGACGGCAAATATGAAGGGCTAAGGAATTTGCAAAATCACTGCATGAATTTTTATGGTCGTATGGAGTTTGTGTTTAATTGTACAAAACACGGTAAATCCTTTTCTGGTATGTCCGAAGCAAAAAAATTGGGCGTTGACAAAAATCTTGTACGTTATGAACTACTAACAATTCACGATTATTTCAAATTTTAAAAATAGGTTTCCATTGTGTAGTGTCACAAAAAACCTCCCTGCAGTCCATCATCCTATGAGAAAAAAATTTTTTTTTTGTTACCATCATTTTTGTGCTTAAGTATAGAATATATAAAGGGATAGATAATGTTATCAGAATTGCTACTATTTACAATAGATACAAAAGAAATTGTAAATATGAAACTTAATGTTTTTGGCACTTTGCTCCTTTTCTCAATTATTATGAGCAGGATTAATGCTCAGTATAGATGTCCTACAACTAACTCTAAAGTTTATTATGAATGCTGTAGCCAATGTATCTATTATTATACAAATTGTAAGACAACTGGAACCGATTACTTTAATTGCTGTTCGTTTCTGTAAGTAATTTGCAATTTCAGAAATAGAACCAATTGGTAATTAGAGAATACTTAATAAGTTTTTTCTATTTAGGTGTGCCGGATGTCCGGATCATTCACGTAAGTACAGATTTTTCTTTTTTAGTAGAAAATTGTTTACTTCCCTGAATAACAAATGATTGCCTAATATGTGATAGTCATGGCGCCTGATTGTCCTCCTTAAACTGATCTGAGATCCTGAAGAGATTCTATCGCAATACTTATTTGTATATCAGAAATTGTTGCCTTTTAAATATTAAAATTTATGTAGTGCTAAGTTTCTTTTTATAAATTTATTGCCTTTTAAATATTTAAAATTATGTAGTGCTAAGTTTCTTTTTCGTGCGTCTTATAATTTCCAAGTTAAAAGCGTATTTCTGACATACTATTTAATTATTTTAATCAAAATTTTTAAAGAATTTACTGAACCATATTCATAATTTGTTCTTGGCACGATTTTTTTTCTTCGCTAGAATAAATTAATTATATTACAGTAATTATATTAACATGTCTATAATGTCTATAATACAAATTATGAGCAATACAGTGCAAGTCGATCAATCAGATATAAAGAAATTCCAGTTTGGATCACTTTGATTTTTTAAACATGTGCGTGTGTTTTCGTGTATATATGATTGATACATAATATATTAATGATTTATTGTGATGAATTTCAGCCGGAGGCTCTGGTCAAAATATCGTAAAAATAAATTTTTATTAATACAGATAAAAAATAAATACAAAGGCTCAGGATGCATCCCATTATATAGGTGATAGAAGTACGAAGTACAATAAATACAAAGACCTGGGACTTTGCCTGTGATATATGACGAATTTTTTTTATTCTCTACGCTAAGACTTAACTACAGTATCTGATTTTTCCGCAAGATTACCTAATGTCCTATGTTTTTTTATTATCTTCTCGTTAACAGCTGAGTCTGCCTTTTGTGACTCTTCCAATAGCCAGATAATATGACCAAGAATCTTCTCCGTTCTCCCTTCATATCCGCATCTTCGTACGCAACAGATAGAGACTTTGACAACTTAAAAATGATAATTTACCTTCACTGTTTTGTGTACATTCCATGAAGTACCATTTCTCTGCATCTGTTACGATTCCTCATACTTTATCAAACCCATGTCCATCATCCATTTCATTTGCTTTGCACTTACAACCTAGTGACGATTCCAACTGTACAGTGGCTTGCACAAATCCCTGCTTAAAGTCATCTTTTTTGACCTTAACTAGACCGATAATTCTCCCGGTCATACGTGATTCAATACCATAGTCAAGATTCCCATGCCAATTCATCAAAAGCTTACGCAACGCTTCTTTGTACTTCTCATTCTTGGTGTCTGCACATCCACACGAAAAAAACGGGATACACGTAAATGCTAGGATTCAGGTCATCGCTAAGTCCATATAGTTCACACACTTTTGGAAAGGTCCATTCGTTGAAGGGCTTCGAAGGAGTCTCTATTAACACAGTGAACTTGAAGTTACTTTTTGACAAGAACACCTGAAGCATCTCACGCAGGTCAAGATGAGAGAATTTTTCACTGTCGTTTAACATGTTAAGTACTGCTCCATCATTTTCGAATACTGGTGTCTAATTCATAACGCGTATGGAGTTTCTGAGGCCATTGAGGGTCGTGTGTTCGATATTCACTGTCCACTTAAAACTCTTCGTTCGCTTCGGACTAACTATGACATCGAATGCTATAATGCGACAACCGGGTTAGTCTTATGACCTGAAGATTTCGCTAACGGCCCGTAAGTGAAAAAATATGTACCATGCACAGACTTGTTGAGTAATGCCTGCAACGAAGTGAGTTTCTCCCTTAATTCCAATACCTCGTTCGAAGCAGTAGTTGGGCACGGGTGGTTCGACTAGGACATGAATATGTTTCTTAGGCGGTTTATCAGACCAGTACTCTTCAATTTCGTTTATTGCGGTCAACTCATTACTCCCATTAAGCTTGAGATTCTTCAACTGATCGTCAGATGATCGCTACCAATATTTACCTTCCATAGCTGAATGTTCTTGGCGTCAACGTTAGCAAAAGTTTGCAAATTTTTTGACTTTATAGCCTCCTTAAGGTCACTAACAAGACTATTTCCAACTATATGGACAGGGAAAGCGTTCACGAGTGTATTTCCTTGACAAGACAGAGTAACGTGACTGACATTTTTGGGTTTTATACTGTTTTTTGCGAAATGTTATTGGTTAAACAGCTGTATACGAGGACAAGAGAACATGAGAGAAACTTTTATTGATTTGATAAAATATTGAAATTCTGATTGGCTGAAGTAATTTTATAATCGTGATGTTGATCTTAAAGTTTTACAAGGAACTTCAATAGGAAAGATCATCTTTTTTCTTTTTTAAATATTTTAAACTTGCCTACGTAAATGGCAAAAACTTTTGGTTAAAGAAGAAATATATTTTACTAAATGTTACAGACTTTAAAAGTTTATAAACCAATATATTGACTTTGTGTAATAAGTAGGTATTACCCAGGTTCTTCATAGTAAGACTTGGTGACAGCACTGGATCAGACTGGATCAGGGTTGAAAACTACATAATTTTTAATGAAACAAACAATTTTTATTAAGCTATCAGACTAGATTACTTTATATCATAATGTACTTGTCTTATGATGGAATAAAATTTTCTACATAGTTTATTAGTAACATGAGCATGTTTAATATTAAAGTAGTACTTTAAAAGTGATATAAATAAGAAATTTTATTAAATTCAGTGGCTTTTTATTTAAGTGTATAGAAAAATTTATGAAATTCTTAAAGTTTAATTCTTGTGTAACATTTAGGGTCAAATCGAATTTCGCTCATGCTGGACAAGAGGGTATATGTGAAAAATGTAGATATTGCACAAACCCTGTCGTATGATGCATTATTATGTAGTATAGGTACGTCTGAAATGCAAAAATTACCTTCTTGACCCGTCTTACCTAACCAACACTGCATAAATCATCGCACTCCACTGACCCTCTTGCTATAAAATATTTATTTATATTATGCAGAGGAGTGATGATATGGTTATACAGGTCAAGAAGGTAATTTTTGCGTCTGAAATGTGTGCCAGGTTGATGGCGTAGTATGGCGCAGCAATTTTTCCAAAAAAAAATTAAACTGAAAAATTTTTTATTTAAAATAAAACCTTTAAATTCCTGCATTAGATGTATTTTTGTTCACTCTGCAAATTTACTTAGAGAATATACAGGAGGTTTAGAAGGCCATTTTTGAATTATTTAACAAAAACTGTTTTTTTGATAAATTCAATTTTGAAAATGACTGGCAAAAACAATAAAATCGATTATCATATACTAAAGTTAAAATCTATTTCCAAAACCTCCTTTCATTTATAAGTGAATTTTGTAAAACAGATGAAAATACATCTAATGTGTAAATTTGAAAGCTTTACATTAAAAATGTATAAACTTCGTAAATTATCATATAATACTAATACTGTACACAATGTGAAAGTGGGGGGTTTAAGGACTGAAGGTCTGGCCCCCACTTTCACATTGTGTGTACGAGTCATAGAACATTAAAAATAATATCAATTTTTCTTATTATATTAGAAGAGCTTCTATCAGTTCTAGAATCTTAATTTTGATATTATATTTCTTAATTCTGTGTGGGTTCTCCAACTTCAGAAAACATATTGATTTTTATTAATATATTAGAAAAGCTTCTAATGGCTCTAGAATCTTAATTTCTATATTAACTTTTCAGTTATATTTATTAAATCTAACAAAAAATATTATATCAGGAATTGATTCTGTACGTGTTAGCTCTTTAAAATAACATATTAACTACTTAAGTCTAATGAATTTAAGTCTAATGGTTTTTATTACCCTATAAATAAGTCTAACGAAAAAAAAATCATGTGACTTTTAAAATCTAATGAACTTTTCTATATACAAAAATGCCTTCTGTACAAGCTAGCTCATTAAATAGTATAATAATTTAACGAAAAATAAGTCTAACTGTCCTAATTTCTCCCAGAATATGCTGTTCTGTAATATAAGTCTAACTGTCTCTATGCAGATTAGCTCATAAAATAGCATATCAAGTCATATAAATCTAACAAAACGTCACCCTGTAAAAATTCAGAAAAATCCACAGAATTGTCCAAACTTTTCCTTAGTCAAGAACAGGTTCAGCATAGGCTAGCTTATCAATTAGTATAAAACTTTAACGAAAAAATATGCTCCAACTAAAAAGCAAGTCTAACGAAATGCCCAGCTAAATTCTGGCTAAAATTAAGGAATAAAGCTAGCCGAAATGGTCTTTTAATTTATTCTAGCCAGCAACTATCACAATATTCTCCTTCTTCTAATTTTATCGGATGGAAGCATTCCCTGCAGAGAGTAATATTAAACTTTGCAAGCGCATCTCTGATCGAAGTCTTTCTTGTAATTCTGATCAAAGTCTATTATAGTATTGGGTAACATAGTACCTTCTGATATGTAATGGGCATCGTCCATAAGCTGAAGCAGTAGGTTTACCACAATCAGAATAAGGTATACGTTTTTTAGCCTTCCAATGAAAGCGACATCCTTCAGGCCTAGTACTAGGATTTCCACAAGCCTTTCCAGTATTGCAGAGAAATGGGCAAGAATATTCACTGATCATCCTACTTTTTATTACTAGATTCGAAAAGATTAATTAATAATTAGTTAATGCTTCAGTTTTGCAATAGCTAGAACTGCTTCAGAAAGCTTGTAAATGCTTATCTTCGATAGGGTTTCTATGATCAAAAGTGATAGGTATATAGGAAATAAATAATTAAAGAAAAAATTATATAAGCAAGTAATAGTGTGACGGTTAGAGCTAACTATATACCAAATGTCTGATGCTTACCCAGAATATATAGAAGAATTTAGTATAGAGATATCTGATTTCAATCCGATTAGTCCTACTGCCCATATACCTTTACCTAAAACTATATCAAAACGTAATAACAGAATTATTAATATTTAAAATAATGATGACTGGTGCTTCAGATGGTGTGTTCTAGGAGCTTTGCATCCAGTTAAAGTTCATCCAGAAAGAAATCTGAATCGGCTATATGGAGATTTCGTAAAGGAACTTAATATGGAAAACATCCCAATTCCAGTACCAGTCTCAACACCAGTTTATGAAAAATTTGAAGAAAATAACCCTGAAATCAGTCTATGTGTCTATAAATGGCACAACCAAAACAAATGTCTTAACTTTCGCTATGTTACAGAAAGAAGAAGAGATGAATACAAGCAAATAAATCTTCTAGTAATTACAGAAAATAATAGAAGCCATTACTGTATTATCAAAGATTTACATAAGCTAGTATACAATCATAGCAAATATAAAGGGCAAAAATACCTCTGCCGTTATTGTCTTTATATATACTCTTCAGAGATAAGATACAATGAACATTTGTCAAAATGCAAGGGTCTAAATAATGCCCCTTAGCACCTGCAAATGCCAGTGAAGAATAGGAGTGTCAAAGCTTTCTATAATCATAAATACAACCAAATCCATATCGCATTTTCTGGGATCTAAAAATGTTAACCGAAAAGTTAGCCCCTGAAGAGAAGGCGAAGTTAACCCATACCAAAAGATTACAGATGCACAAGCCGTGTGGCTATTGTTATGTAGTTGTTCATATGGATAGTTCACTTAACTATGAGATTATGAGTCATGATCTATACAGAGGTCCAGATGCACTTGAAAGATTCATTACAAAAATCAAGGAGAAGCAGGCAAATATATAGGAGCACCGGCTGAAATGATAATGGCACTAGGAGATCTGAAAACGTATAATAAAGTGACAGAATGCTGGATTTACAAGGGACCTTTTTTAAAACCAGCACCAGAGGTGGTACAAAAGCTTGAAGAAGCAAAGCATAATTTATTAGAAATCAAAGAATGGGAAACATGTATGGAAAAAGAACATCCAAAAAAGAAAGAGGCACAGAAGGAATATAGCAAAGCTTTAAGTAGGATCAATCGAAAAGTAAAAGACCACGACCATATAAGTGGTAAGTTCCAAGGTCCAGCTCATGATGTCTGCAATAAAAAGTTGCGGATAGGATCTTTTGAAATGAAAGTGCCTCTCATCTACCATAATTTTCGTGAGTATGATTCCCATCCGCTTATGAAAGTTGTGAGCAAGTTCACGGCTGATAAGCTAAATTGCATTCCAGAAAATATTGGAAAGTATAAGGCCATGGATGTAGATCAACTCCGATTTCTAGATAGTTTTCAGCATATGGCAATGGGTTTAGATAACTTAGTAGCATGTCTAGGAGAAAACCCAAAAGTTCCCCCTAAGTGTTAAGCATTTTACAGAGAAAGGCTACTCAATAGATAAGATTAAGCTTCTTTTTCGAAAGGGCGTTTTCCCATATGACTGAACAAATGTATGGGAAAAATTCGACAGAACAAGCCTCTCACCTAGAAAGGGTTTCTATTCGCTTCTTAGCCAGAAAAATATTAGTAAAGAGGATTATGAACATGCTCAAAAGGTATGGCAGGAATTTGAGATGAAGAATTTTGGAGAATATCATGACTTATATTTTAAGACAGACGTACTCTTACTAGCTGATGTATTTATGAACTATACCATCATGTGTCTGCAAGATGAT
>QZLH01001002.1:0-42932 GCA_003833135.1 Oehlia diaphana | reverse complement strand
CATGTAATAAAATATTTTTTTTTAATAAATAAATTAATGACTAAGTAATAAATTAATAAATACAAGTACATATAGAAGATGGGAAGGATCCACTCATCCACACGTAATTACGAAAATAAGGATATTTTTTTTATATTATTTCGCCTTAATAGAATTTAATAAAAAATGACCAATCAAAATCAGTGATCTGATCATGCATGTTGTTTGCTGATCTAAAAATAGCTAACCATGAATTTATTATAAAATAAAGCGCGTGATCTTTTGTTTACATCCGGTCTTTTCACTTTGGTTCCTTTGGTCTTTTTCACTTTCTTCGAGTATACTTTTATTTCTTTTATTTTGTAAATCTTTTTTCATGTTAATTAGATTTTTGATATTTTGAAGCGTTAAACGACTGAATTTTTATTTGTTTTTATCTATAATATGTATGAAGAAATTTAATAAAATGCTATAGACGGTTTCCCCAAAGTATACAGTTAAATAATTAAGTAGGGCTATTAAACAGGTAAGGAATAAGAATAAGATATTTTACCACAATTATTCTTATTGTAAAGTCTACTGAGTAACAAGCAATTTTATTATTTAGCATGTACAATTATAATGTATAAAATTAGCAAAATATTAAACAGGTATAAGAATAGGATATTTTAATTATTCCTGTTGTGAAATCTATAGTAACCATCATTTTTTTTACTGGTATTTTAGCATGTACAGAAAATAATTTTTTATGTCATGTAAAAATTTGCAGGTATGAAACAAATACTCATATATAAACTTATAGTAGGTATTATTGTAATTTTGTAATTAATATATCAGTAACTATTTGTACTTTTATATTGTTTGGAATATCAAAACAGAACGTTCAGTTCACAATAATTCAAACTTAATTTAGCAGTCTGGGATGGTATATTCTGAAGTAGTGTCAGTACACGTTCTCTTAATTTACAGGGACGGATCAGAATAGGCGTCAGATCGGAATTCAACTAAAACCAGGGATGTCTCTGCAATATAGGTATGACTTTATAGTATTAATGTGTAAATAATAACATTATTTTCATGTTTCTGCAATATACTTGCGATTTAAATTAAATATCAAATTTATATCTCTGCAATATAAATATAATATTCTGATTTTTTATAAAAACTCCTCGCAATGTAATTTCCATATCTCTGCAATATAATTACAATCTTAAATTGATAGTTTAATTTTATAAAATATTCCTGTAATATCATTGTAATGTAAATTAAACATTATTTCCAGTTCTCTGCAATATAGTTACGATCTTAAATTAATAGTAAATGTTCTTGTAATGTAAATTTGATATTATTTCCATGTTTTTGCGATATAGTTACGATCTTAAATTAATAGTAAAGTGTTCTTGTAATGTATATTTAATATTATTTCCATGTTTTCGCGATATAGTTACGATCTTAAATTAATATTAAAATGTTCTTGCAATGTAAATTTGATATTATTTCCATGTTTTCGCAATATAGTTATGATCTTAAATTAACATTTTAATTTTTATAAAATATTCTTATAATGTAAATTTGATATTATTTCCATGTCTTTGCGATATAGTTACGATCTTAAATTAATAGTAAAGTGTTCTTGTAATGTATATTTAATATTATTTCCATGTTTTCGCGATATAGTTACGATCTTAAATTAATATTAAAATATTCTTGCAATGTAAATTTGATATTATTTCCATGTTTTCGCAATATAGTTATGATCTTAAATTAGCATTTTAATTTTTATAAAATATTCTTGTGATATCATTGTAATGTGAATTAAACATTATTTCCAGTTCTCTGCAATATAGTTACGATCTTAAATTAATAGTAAAATGTTCTTGTAATGTAAATTTGATATTATTTCCATGTTTTCGCGATATAGTTACGATCTTAAATTAGCATTTTAATTTTTATAAAATATTCTTGTGATGTAAATTAGACATTATTTCCATATCCTTGCAATATAGTTATAATCTTAAAATGATATTATTATTTTATAGAATATTCTTGCGATTTAAATTAAATATCAAATTTACATCTCTGCAATATAAATATAATATCGAAGCAAGTATCATTTGCTATCGATATGATATCACTGCAACATCGTAGTAATCGATCTCGAATCGATGTAGTAAAGACTAACTTAACTATATCGATTCGATTTTTCATTACGATATAGTTACGACATCTTGCAAATGTTATATCGACATCGAATCGACATCGCTCAATTACCCTAAATTTCTGTAAAGAAGGTTAAATATTCATAAAGCTTCTTCTTAAAACCTTCTAACGTCACTGTTTCTTGGATCACTGTCCATTAAAAATTTGCACTCTTGCACCCATAAGTTGCAGTGCAGTGAACTTCTTTCATTTTAACAGGATGTTATACGATGATATGTATGTGCTCTTCGGCTGGCTGGGAAGAAAAGTGTTTGCTAATCTTCAAAAGCGGTTTCAACTCTACACCTAAAAGTTCATCCTTGATACTAACGTTAATTTTTTCATTGACGAACTTAAGTTTTTCATTTTCTTCTTCAAGGAGAATGTCAACCCTCCATAGCTTGAGGTCTTTTGCCTTAACGTTATCGTCAATTTTTTCCTTGATAACGTCCTTGAAAAAACTAACTAGCTTCGTTGTATCAATTTCAACTGCGAAAGCATTTTCATAGGGGTTTTCTCCTACGACCAAACAGCTAAGAGTAATAGTTGACATAGCGCTTTTATAGGGATATTTGGGTCAGATAAAAAATAGTGTTACGTTCTGAAGTGAGATAAAAATTCGGGAAAGAAAATACTGGTATTAATATAGGTTTTATGTTACACAGGCATTGCATCATTACACGTGATCCATTTCTCATGTACTGGTAAAATAATACTTTATTTATGAAATAAAAAACGTTGCCAGAACCTGGCCTACAATACATAAAAATTGCGAATAGATCGCTTTACATTATGTGAATAAAAAAATACTATTTTTTAACGTGAACATCTTCTAAATTTACTCTTGCTTTTCGATCATCTGTTACCAAAGATAATGATAGTAAGAACAACGCTCATTAGATTTCAGCTATAACATTGTGCAAAGCGCTTTTTGGTCAAATTACATTACTCACACAGCTTCTTAATGTAATCCTCAAGCTCCAATGCTGGTTTCAATCCCATTCTGAATTCTCTAAATTCCTGTCTGGTTAACTTGAAAAATAAATGACCGGTAATATTTCCCTCTCAAGTCTTGTAAAAAAGCAATCACCAAGTTCTATATGACTTAATTCAGAATCTTCCCGCATAAAGTTGATAAGTCTTTCTGTTTCATATTCTTCTAACCTGTCAGCTAAAGTGGAGCTGGAAGACATCTTGCTTTCCTAAATACAAGGCCCATAGTGAGAAAAACTTGCCTTCATATATAACTGGGACCGCCCTTCTAGCATATACATACCTTATTTTGCGTTATTTTCTCTGGAAAGTTTTTTGCAGAAAGTTAGCTAAACTTTCACATACTCCTACATGCTTTATATCTTGCTGGGAAAAAGTTAAGGAGATATGAGGCGTGATTAGCATTATCGTATGATACCGAGAGCTCTATGAAAGCATATGCAAATGTAATTCTCATACCTTTTTACATGTAGACCTACCAGAAAGACATATAGTTGGTTTTACGCTGTCGACCTCACCTGCCACGTGAGGTCAGCAAGGTTAGTAAAATCTAGAGTTTATGTTGCTTGGTTTAGATTTGTTGTTAAGAACGAAGTGCGAGAGTTTCCCTTCATTAATAAATCTCTCCAGACTTCGTCATCTACTTCTTTAATTATTGCACTCATTAAGTTCTTTTCCTGTTCATCAATATAGGTAATGTACATTCGGACTAATAGAACTATTATGTTCATGCCTTTCACATATACCTTTTGTTAGTAATTAATTGACTACGCACTTTTACTCATAAGAAAAGGCTAAAGAATCGAGNCCTTGCAATATAGTTATAATCTTAAAATGATATTATTATTTTATAGAATATTCTTGCGATTTAAATTAAATATCAAATTTATATCTCTGCAATATAAATATAATATCGAAGCAAGTATCATTTGCTATCGATATGATATCACTGCAACATCGTAGTAATCGATCTCGAATCGATGTAGTAAAGACTAACTTAACTATATCGATTCGATTTTTTATTACGATATAGTTACGACATCTTGCAAATGTTATATCGACATCGAATCGACATCGCTCAATTACCCTAAATTTCTGTAAAGTATTGGATGAATATAGTTCATGATAATATATTTATATAGTATATAAACTTAATTAATATTAATAAAGCATATATAAATTATTAAAAGAAAAAAAAAATTACAATTATAAAGAATATACAAATATTATAATATTTATTTACTTTCATATTATTAATTTATCATTATAATATTTTATTTAAATTATTATTCAAAAAATATTAATACTTTCAAAAAACTTTTTAATTTTTTTTATTAAAAAAATAAGTATTATTAATTAATAGTTTTTGCAATATTAATATAATTTTTACTATAAGACTATAAACAAAAATAAAAAATTAAAATAGACTATAATATAATATAAAATGTAATAATCAGTTACTAGAATAAATATAGTCAGTGATATTACAGTAATAATGTAAGGTCTATTCAAAAATACTTGAGGAAAATAAACTTTGTTTTCATTTGTTAAATATCAACTAATTATTTAAAATTTATCAATATATTATATAATTATTTTAAAATAAATATATTTAATCCCTTAAGTCTACCTATTTATTTTAATATACTTAATCTTAAAACTAATAAGAAGATATTTTTAAATTTAATTTTAATTTTAAATAATAAGTTTAGAGTATATTAGTAGTATGCTTATTATATAATATACTCTTTTATTTTATTATATATAAAATAATCTACTTTTTTTTTATACTAAAGAAATAAAAGTAATAATTAAATAGAATTATTTTTAAAGAACAGATTTTTATTTTTGCACTTATAGTATTATTTATTATATATATTAAGATTTTCTTTACCTTCTATTCCTTAGGGAGCTTACACATATCACGTAATTATAGATTACTATTTTTACAGAAACTTAACATTTTTAATCAATATAGAATCGATATCGTTAAGTTTATCTTAACGGTATCATTTCGATATCATTTCGATATTATTTTAATATAGATTTAATATTGATACAATATCGAAATAAAGTATTATCATTTCAATATCATTTCAATATTAAATCGACATCGAAATGATATCGAAATGATAATAGAAATGACATCGAAACAACATCTTTAAGTTTAATTTAAAGATATCATTTCGATATCATTTTAATTATCATTTCGATATCATTTTGATGTCGATTTAATATTGAAATGATATTGAAATGATAATACTTTATTTCGATATCGTATCAATATTAAATCTATATTAAAATAATATCGAAATGATATCGAAATGATACCGTTAAGATAAACTTAACGATATCGATTCTATATTGATTAAAAATGTTAAGTTTCTGTAAAGATATAACCAACCCTCTCCTCCCTCTATTGTGAGATTATGATATCACGTGATCATATTACCGTCAACAATATTATATAATATAATAGCAACTATCACACAGGTATCAATTTATATTGTTAAGAATATATTGTATTCAAAACTTTTTTCCATTGACCCAATTTTAATGATATTGGTTTTCATTTTCTTTTCTCACCTTTTAAATTATGAAACAGTTTTTCTTGACTATTTTATGAGTATAATGAATACAATATTTGAGTTAAAAAAAAAACTTTTACACATATTTATACTTTACAGAAACTTAACATTTTTAATCAATATAGAATCGATATCGTTAAGTTTATCTTACCGGTATCATTTTGATATCATTTTGATATTATTTTAATATAGATTTAATATTGATACGATATCAAAATAAAGTTCATCATTTTGATATCATTTCAATATTAAATCAACATCAAAATAATATCGAAATGATAATTAAAATGATATTGAAATAATATCTTTAAATTAAACTTAAAGATGTTATTTCGATGTCATTTCTATTATCATTTTGATATCATTTTGATGTCGATTTAATATTGAAATGATATCAAAATGATATCAAAATGATATCACTTGAAAACTTAAAGTTTTTGTAAAGTAGTAAATCAAATCAAATTAAAAAATTACATCATTTTTGTACATATGTGATTTTTCAATGTGACTTAATATTTAATAATGTAAAATGATCTGATTGCATTTTTTATCGTGTTTTAAATCACCCCTTTAATTTTTTAACCAAAATTTAACATGCAGACTTTCTTAACTATACCAAAGTATAACAAGTTTTACATTTATAAAACTCCTATAAATCAATACTAGAGATTCTGCAATACTTTTGGATATTATCATATGGTGAATGCAAAAAACCCTATATACCTAAAAATTAATCTATATACAGAATGCACTAATACATGGAAGATTTTTTGCAAACTTTTCGTTCACAATTTGGTCTATCTTAAAGCTCAAAAACTGGCAAGTTCCAAGTCTCTCAAAAGCCAATAGAAGAGATTATTGTAGCTGATGTTAATCCACCTCCTAATGCTACTGCGCAGAAAAGGGCTGCAGAAATTATTAATGCAACCAATATGAAACTTGCTGAGCTTTAACGAATTTACAATTCTACTAGTAATCTGGAAATTCAGTGTAATTTAACAGAATGTATAACAAATCTTAAGGAAACTTTGTGCAGTAAGAATAATAAGGTTAAAAAACTAAAACATCAAGCAGGTTATCAACATAAGAACAGAAAAAAAAAAGTAAAACTTCTACAAGAACATCAAGAAGTAATACAGTATGAATCACCTGGTCATCCACCACTTTTAACTCAATATCCTGATTTACATGAACATATACATGAATGTATTGAATTTGAAGCTACAGATAAAAAAAAAAGAAATAAAGTCATTAAAGTTAGGCCTATCCATCACCTCCAAAAAGAACTCAAATCAAAATATAACAAATATCTTTCTTATACTACTCTAAGCAATCACCTGCTGCTATCTCGATCAAGTTCTATAATGGTAAAGACTCATTACCATCCAGCCAATATTGCAATTGCCTCTGTTTCTAGAGATGAAAAAAGTGAACATCTTGATGAGCATTATTGTCTTGCTTCTGTAAAAGGAGCAAAACAATTTGCAGCCTTATTTCTGACTCATTTTGTTATCATTTCACAGGATGATAAAGCTAAAGTTCCTCTTGGCATTCCTGCAGTTGGGAAAATATTCAAAACCATACAGAGTTTTCAAAAACCTATCACATTACCTGATCATGATTTTCCTATTGAAATGCAGCAAAAACTTATTCCATTAGTTTATTTGCTCATTAACCCATATGACACAAATGATACTTTTTGTAATGGCCAACTTTTAATTTTCGTATGTCCACAATATCAAGTTGGTATGAGCTCAGCCACTCACATGAGTGATCTTAATTCGCTAACTCAAAACAGCAATTTTGATGAAATATTAAAAGTTGACGGTGAAATTAAACCTATTTGAATTCTGTTGGTTGATGGAGATCCAGATAAAAATTCTTACCATATGAAAATATTTACCAATATTGTAGAATATTTCATGTTTTTGACCTTGATTATCTTTCTATTCAGACGCATGCATCTGATCAATCAGCATATAATCCTGTTGAGCGTAATATATTAACGCTGTCTCATAAACTGGCTAGTATAACATTACCAATTGACAAAATTCGATTCTCACCTCAATTCTCAAGGCCAGGTTGTTGATTCAGAGCTTGCAATGAAAAATTTTCATTATGCTGGTAAGATTTTGTATACTCTTTGGGAACGTGATCATATTTTCAGAAAACCAGTTACCACAGGACTCCAAATATTACTAAAAAAACTCAGATCTGAATTTGTATAAGCCTTATAATTAATTTCTGTTCCAAATGTATAAAGTTATATGTAAATTTTAAACTCAAATTTTGCTATCTCGAGATCTAGTGATTGGATTTTAATGATTTTTAGCTTGTTAGATTTGTCTCAATGAGTTAAACATTTTAATATATATTTCATATTTTTAGGTGTAATATTGACTGAGATATTGCATTTTAAAATTTTAGTTATACAGAATCTAAGTTGATTTGGTAATGTTTAAAGTCCTGTCACCACACAATACACTGATCAAAAAAAGTCTCCATTTGATGATGCTATATTTTCTAGTTCTGAAAAGAAAGTAATAATGAATCAAATGTACCCTGGCAGTGGTTAGAAAATTACATCAGAAGGTGTTAATACTTACTTAACATTAAGAAATGTGAAGATCGTTCTTGTTGTTCATCTAATCGTCATGAGGAAGTAACTACTCTTCTTGCAGAAAATAATGGATTTTTCCCACCTGTAACGAAATGAAAAGACGGTATTTCTTAAATCTACTCCATATACTAAAGTATTTTAAAGCTTAAAATACCTAGATATGATGGCCACTACTTTTCTATTAGTTCAAGTACTTATAATCATCTCTGCTGTTCTGAGTGTAATGTGTATTTTTCAACAATTTCTATTGTTGCTCAACATAAGAGAAACTGACACTCAAAACGACAAGGGTGACCAGTTAAACAAAAAAAAGTACCATATTTGCCCAAAAATAAGCAACAAATTTTTGCACATAATGCCAGCTAAGATTTGATAATGTAAGCCAAAATTTTTTATAATGTAGACCAGGTTGCTTATTTTTGGTAATTGCTTATTTTTGGGCAAATACGGTAATTACAAATTCTATTAATGATTTTTCAGTGCCTGCATGGGACATACAAGTTCTAATTATAAATGATCAGGAAGTTCAATCAGAAGGTGAGTAAAGAGGCAGTTTTATATAAAGTGGTTTATTTTTAAAAAAGAATACCTTAAAAAGTGGTGTTTATACAAAATTTTAGAATAAAAAAAAATTTTTTGTTGGTACGATAATTAAATACACTAGCAATAAAACAGAAATAAAACTATTTTGTGTAATATATATGATTGTTAATTCCACAATTATGAAAACTAGTTCTAGTCAAAATTTTTATTAGTAATCAATTATCATGTGACATGTTAGATATTTGAAAAACTCCCCTTCCCTTCCTGATAATTACGTGATATGTATAAGCCCCCTTAGAATATTATATAATAAATATTATTACCCTTATTTGTTATGTAATTGGTAAGATGTTTTTGTTTATATAATTATATGTATTTTAATAATTTAGTTTTTATTTTTTTTAAGTAGTCTATATTTTCTTCTAAAAATGTATGCAAATTATTTAAATATAAAAACAGATATTAATCTTTAAGTTTAAATTACAAAATACTGATATTTTTATAAGTGATAAGAATTAATTAATTAATAATTATACATGACTAACTTCAAATTTTATATAATATTGAAAATCTATATTTAAAAATCATATATTATATGATTTTTTTTTAATTTCTGAATTAATCTAAATCATATAATTTAAAATTTATAATTAATTATAAAAAACTGGTATTTTTAACTTATGTAAAGTACTAATAAAATGCAGTTTTTAAAAATTTTTGTTTACAGACAAAATAAAATATAAGAAAAAATGGATTTTATCAATTAAAAATTATAAATTTTTTTTTTAAAAAAAATTACATTTAATTCAAATTATAATAATTCAGGCTAATATTATTATAATATATAAAGTCAACCAAATTATTATAAGTTTTAATTAATACATTCTATTTAAATTTAGACTAATTATATAAAAATCATGCAATTTTAAATATTTATAGCTTATTATATAAATATTCTTTTAAAAATTTAACTAGTAATTTAATAGTTTATTTTAAAAAATAAAGTTACCAGTTTATTTTTTCTAAATTGTATTTTTTTTTAAAAAGTTGAAAGCTTTTCAAATATTATCGTATATTACAAATTATAATACCTTCTATATATTTTTCAAATAAAAGGTCATATTATTTATTGATTTTATTAATTAAATAATTCAACAAATATTATAAATATGATGTGTAATAATAATGTAACAAAACCTAATTATTTTATAGGTCTTAAACATTCTCAATTAGTAGTAAAATTTATATAATAGGAGGGTACAAAATTAAACTTTTGAAATTTGCAAGATATTCAGAATACTGTAATAATCTGCAATATACAATATATTTTATTATTAAGTATAACTTTTAGCATTATAGTATAAAATATGTTACAATATATTTTAATAATCAAAACTTTTGCCAGGCTGTTTAATTCTAATCAATACTAATGAAAAAAATTTAATGTAAAATATCCTGAACTTTATTAATAAATTTTTAACTATAGAATCAAAAAATGTTAAAAAGTAAATAAAATATATAATGCTATTAAAAAGGAGGGAGTACACAAATTTTAGGCCATTTAATGCAAGTTTTAGCATCAAGTTATTTCTTTGCTTTTTTTTTGATAAATTTTTACAGCTAATTTATTTCTGATTCATTGATCACCTTTATATATCAAGAATTTATATTTGTTTTCTTATATTTATTTGAAAAAAAATTGAAATTTTTAGAAGGTAGAAATTTAAAAATAAACTATAAGAGCTATCTTAATTTTCTAATTAATAATAAAGTAAAAACAAGATTGCCTTTTCCAGTTATTAACCCAAAATAAATGCAACTATTTCTTATATAATGGCTAATTTTCCAAACAATTATATAAATTTACAAATTATAATTAGTAATGCTAATAAATTTTAAAATCAAATTATTTTATTTGTATTATAGACTGCATATATTATCAATTTAAAATGGTACTATACCAATAATTTATTATAAGATTTCAATTTTATAACATTTTAGTTTACTGATATTAATATTAATAAACATCATACTTAAACTAAATCAAAGTCATATTTAAAAGTAACTTTACACTCATGACCAGTATTCTTATTTTCAGCAATAGCAGACATTCCCACCCTCCCAAATTTTAAAATAAATGAAATAGTAATATCTTCAATATCTTCATAACTATCTAATTCTGGCAATTCTAATTGAAATTTTCGAAGTAATTTTATCTCAGGATCTCCAATATATTTCGCATCCAAAGATTTTGTTACATATATATCAATATTTATTTTTCGCTGAGTTAATGAAAATGATTTAAAATCTTTGATAACTTTACTGTTTAATTTGACTGATGCGCCATAACCTTCCTCACCAAATCTTTCAAAAACTTTTACATACCCATTTGGAAGTTTATATGACAAAGGATCGGTTGGAAGCCATTTTCTTACTACGCAAGTACCTTTAAAAGAAGGACACACTTAAGATATTTTCTTTTAAACAAATTAATTTATTAAAATAATAGAATGATTTGATACCATAAGTCCAATTCAATACACGACTCTCTACAACTTCTTCTGAAAGACCAAATTTCACAGCTTACAGATTTATTTTTTAAGAAAGGTTAATAAAATTTTAATGAGTTTCGTAAAAGGATCTTTTTTTACCTACCTCCTTTCATAACAGATGTAACAGGATTCTTAGGCACAGAAATATCTGGCACCTCTGAAGAAAATTCTCCCCTAATTCTACCTTGTAAATATTCAGATTCACTAAATCCACCCACCAATAACATTAAAGAAATTTCCTTTTTAAGCCGTTTTAGTTGCTCCAATTGTCCTCTTATTAATGTAAAAATTCTTTCTATAACAGGATCGAACATTTCTTTAACATCATCAAATTTAGCTTCGATCAACCATTCATCAGCTTCTAGCTTCTCTTTTTCTTCTCCAGTAATACATTTTTTAATTGGCTCATATTCATCTAAATTTAAGTAATAAGCCAGAAAATCATCCTCTCGTCCCGTAAAGAAAATTTTAGTGGTTGTACAAAAGTCTTGAACGATATATTGTAGATTAACATAATGATTCTCTTTTAAAATATCAATAGCGGAACTTCCTATTTTACTACTAAGAAACTTAATAAATGCCTGGTCCACATAACATGAACCACAGTTATCGCCTGCACGCACAGTTATTTCACTTAATTTATCTTCGTCTAATAATTCTCGCGTTGTTAGATCCACTGTGCCACCACCGCAATCAACCACCATAAATAAATCTATTTTATACAGAAAAAAGATTTAAAAAATTTTCTCACGTGAACTGCAATAGAAAAGTCATACTAACCTCCCGATTTCAAATGATATTCATTCCTTAGTGAACTTATAGAATTAATCGCTGCAGCTTCAGCTATAAATTAAGTAATATGTAAGAACCTTGAATAATCAAATATTATAATCGAAAATTTGAATTTATGGTAATTAATTTTGACTAGAATTAAAGTAGATTTATTCATTAGTTACTTACGTTCTGTTGTAAATTTTAAATTTCTTTCAATATTTTCTTCTTTGACCAAATTTGCGCCAATCGCACATTCACTCATTGTTTCAATCGCATTATCGTCGAATTCTGCGGGAACCTAGAAAAATAAGTAACGAATTACATAAATTAATAAATTTTCTATTACTTAAAAAATTTTTAATTTTTTAAAAAAAAATCGAAAAGCTTTTGTTACCGTAATTACAATTATAACTTGACTATCAAAATCTAAACTGTACCAATGACTTTTTACCCTTCTTCTAATATCTTTACCTAATTCTTTCAAATAATCTTTAATAACATCTTTATAATTTAATGCGTCTGGTAAAGACGTAGTTCCCCTTTTTAACAGATGTAACTTAAACAATTCAATCGGTTTTGAAGAAGGTCGTAAAGACCTTCCTCTTGGCTTTGTTGCTAGTGCCGGTAATCCCCACGACATTACATTTGCACAGGAGTCATCATAATTTATGACTGTTGGTGTTTTAAACCATCCTCCATGATGGCCTTTCCAATAATCGTATACTTGAACATCATTAGGATTGGATTTATGAGCATATGCAAATCCCTTTCGTTTTTTAAGGAGTAATTAATCAGCTTATTAAAAATACTAATTGTCAAAATTTGATTCGTTTACGCTAAATAAAAATATTCTTACGGAATATGTAGTTCCAAAGTCTGAAATATAATAGGTAAAGCGAAAAAAAATGTGTGAATTCTGGCACATTTTGTATTAATTAATAAAATACGTCGACTTAAACTTACCAACACCCACCACAACGCGAATGTCGTCGCTTGAAGGCATATTTTCTTTAAAAAAAAATTTTTATGAACTAATTAGTCTTGTTTTTTTGATTATGTATAAATAAAAAAAAATGAGAAAATTTTAACATCAATTTACGTATTATCAACAAATCAATGAATTGCTTTGTCAGTATATCATAAATACTTATAAGCCGTTAATGACAAATTTAGAAAGTATTATCAAATCAAAAAAAAAGAATTTTCTTTTATTAACTCAGTTATTGTTTCTTTATACGGTTGCAAATCCGAAATGGGCGATGAATCAAATAATAATTTGCATTAAAAACAAGTTTAATATCAGATTGGTAATCGATTGATTACCGATTGTGCCAGACAACAATGATTCTTATTATAGATTGTACGATTTTTAATCATTTTAGTCTTTAAATGAAGTTCATCTTTTAATTTTTGAATGAATGTATGAGAATGTGATATAATCGAATCTAACGTCATACTTTTAATCGATTATATTTTCTTATAAATAATCGAAATTTACGATAAAGTTAATAATTAATTTTGATCTCGGTGAATTGGAATTTTTGAATTTATTATATACGTCGTTATTTAAAGATCTTTGAAAATGCCGGATATTCGTGTCATAGTTGGTTTAGGTACGATAAACATTAAAATTGCATTCGTTTAACTAGCGTTTAATTAATGAAGATTTTTGAATTCAACGTTTCTCTGAAGATTTTGGAACCACTTATTCGGTAATTTGTAGATTTTTTAATTGATATGATTCATTTTTTTGAAAATTAACCTTTTAAATAACATTAAACCTTTTCAATAGGGATATACTTATTGTCATCGCGAAGCCACTGAAGATATAATGTATACAACAAATGAAACTTGGCCCAACGCTGGCGATAATATCGTAAATAATATATTTCTTTCTTCTTAAATTAACGAGAATCACGAAAAAAGATTTATTATTTATTTTTTTTGTTTGTTAAAAGAGCTATAAAACCAATACAGTATTAAGATATGATGATAGTTTAAGAAATGTCGAATCGTGGGGGCAATCCGCACTGTCTAAACCCCCGGATCGAAGGGTTGCTGTGAATAAACGAGAACATGTGTTAGAGTTGTTTAAATTACATTTAGGTAATTTAAGCGATGAGCTTAAGGCAAAATATAGACTTTCTATAGATTATAAAGTAGCAATTACTGATTATCTTCGAGAAATCGGTAAAGTAAGTGTAAGATTAGTAACATTTGATATTATATATTTTTTTATTAAAAAATATCTTTATGTATTCATTATTTTATAAATAGCATATAAAGGATACTATAAAGGATGTTAGTGATAAAGCTAGATGGGACATCGATTTTATGGAAAATGTGCTGCTAGTCCTTACTGTTCCTGCTGAATATACACAAAAAGAAAAAGCAACAATGAGAAAATGTGCATTAGATGCTGGATTAATTGACGATTTAGATTCTAAAAAATTAGAATTTACTACGGAACGTAAGTTACAAACGAATTTTCTCTTTTTTTTTGAATAAATTATGTAATAAAATCTTTCATTTCCAATAGCTGAAGCTGCAGCAATTTATTGCAAGGATAATGTTCTTAAAGAACATGATTTGGCTACTAGTGGAAGTATGTATTATTATGAATACTTCTTACTCACATCATTTAAGTTAACTAGAATTCTGTTTTGTAAACAGCGATTTTTATGATCGTCGATTGTGGTGGTGGTACAGTAGATTTGACGACACGAAAATTATTGAATGAAAATCAATTGGGAGAAATTACGGAAAGAGCGGGTGATTATTGCGGAAGTTCTTTTATCGATTATGCATTCCTTGATCACTTAAGGACAATACTCGATAATCGTCCTATGGATCTATTGAAGGAAAATTATTATGGACAAATGCAGTATATGGTCCAAAATTTTTGCCAAAATGTTAAATTTGAATTTACGGGAGAAGATCCAAACTTTAGCTATGAAATGGATCTCAATGAAGTATCCCCTGTTATATCACAGTACGTAAGCGACGAAGTGAGAAAAAGAATGGAAGAGGCTGAATGGTTAATTAAGCTTGATTATGAGACGATCAAATCAATGTTTGATCCAGTCGTTGAAAGAATTTTACGAATGATTGGTGTTCAACTTGAAAATTGTAAGGATAAAGGTTCTAGATGTTCTGCGATGCTATTAGTCGGAGGGTTCAGTCAATCAGAATATTTACAAAAGAGAATTAGAGACGAATTTTCAGATCACGAATATCACCGCGGTATTAATATTTCTGTTCCTATAAATCCGGTCGCGGCCGTTTCTCGCGGCGCAGCAATCTATGGTGTTAGTTTTGCCAATTCTGTTAATGACATGGATGATGATGAAATGGATGGTCTAATGTTTGTCATAGATTCACGTGTGCTAAGACATACTTTTGGAATCAAAGTTTTAAACCCTGAAGATTCTACATTTCGTTTTCATGCTATGGCAAATAAAGGAACCATAGCTAGAATTAACGAAGAATTTACCGCAAATGTAAGACCATCTTTTCCTTTTCAAAAGAAGGGAATATTTGAAATTTACTTCATAGACAAATACGAACACGAAGCTAATCTTGGTGATCCTAGAATGAGATTACTTGGTAGACTTAAAATCGATTGGCCAGACAAACATCTCGGAATAAATAGACCCACTACTTTTAAATTAGCATTTGGTAAAATGGAAATTACGGCGAGGGCAAGTAATGATTTAAATGGTCAAAATTACCATACTTCTTTTGAAACAGACATAGAAGATTGATCATTATTATTTTCCGCAGTCTAGATATTTGTTTGCTAATCGTTAAAATTGTAACCTCTTTTTTACAATAAATGTATGATTTTTATTTCCTTGAATTTTTTTGCATATATGGCGTAATTTTTACAACATATCAATTGGTTTCTTTACAAATCATGTAAAAAATGTGAAATAAGGTGAAATATGACGACGTACAAATGGTACAATATAAATACTCTTTTTAACAATGATATACAGTAACAAAAGTACACTTTTTTATCTTGTTAAATAAAGATATTATCTGAACTGCTTTACATATTCGTTATTGGCAATTGCAAAATTCCATCCGATTTTTATTATATATAACAAATGTCATAAACGTTAAATAGTAAATTTTATTTGACGTGATATTTATAATATATATATATATATATAATACAATGTAAGAAATAAAAGATAATATAATTGTGTAAAATCATTTGTAATAAATTATTCGTCTTTCTCTTCGTTGGGTTCATTTGAATCGCTAATATATCGCGGAAATACTTTTGCGAGTGTAAATATTTTTGCATCTGAAGAATTCAAATTTCTTCCAACGAGAGGAAAGTAACATATATCTACACGTAATTTATCGATTTCATCTTCATTCCATGATCCTTTCATCAAATTTGGATTAATCATGTCATTTTCAAAAAGTTCACATTCTGTTTTTGGTTCTTGAACATTTATGCGAAACCAAAATAATTTATAAATATCTTGAACAAGTTTTGGTGCCATTGCATCAACTTGTTCTTTTTTAATAGGATCATTGATTTTACGATAATGATTCATCATTTTATTGAGTTCGTTGCTAACGAGAGCTATAAAATCATGCATCCGCATATTTCCATCATCATCAATTATATTGTTAAATCCACGATTACCAAGAATTCCATAAACTTGTTGACGTATTTTAATCATTGATGCATCAGTAACCTCATCAGTTCCGGCACGAGTTACTGAGAAAAAATTGATTAATTTTAATAATTCATTTGCTTTTGATTCGATATCTGATTCAAGCGTAAGAGGTCCCCTCGTGATTTCTTGGGATTCAATCAATTTATGCAATTCATGAGAAAACTCACGTACATAATCTAATACTTTACGTTGCAAAATAGCTTTAACAAAAATCTTATTTGGATTTTCCGCAGTAATTTCATTTAAGCAATCATATTCTTGCGCAAGTTTTTGTATTTCTTTAATGTTAAGATCCATATTAGGTTTCAAATGAGTTACATAATTATCCAGTGTATTCTGCAATTTTAAGATATCATTTTTTAATTTAATTGAATGATTTTGATCACCATCGCCAAGACGAGTATTTGTTGCAACACCAAGTGCTGATTGATATTTAGATGCCTCTTCTTTAAGTCTGGCATTTTCGTCTTCTAGATCGCGTAAACCATTTCCCTTCTCATCTAACTTTTGTCTTATATTGTTAATATTCTTCTTATATTTTTCATGTGCTTGTTTAAATTCTTGCTGAAATTTTATTCTTTGTTCTCTTAATTGCTGTTCTAAATTTTTGATATTATTTTCCATATCTCTTTCCATATTTTTTTTTGTTAATTCTAACTCATTATAACGACCATTTAATTGATTTATATCTCGTTGATAATTTTCTTTTAAAATTTTTAATTTTGAGTCGAGTTCTTGTTTTTCTTTCTGATTTTTTTCAATTATAAAATTATTTTTTTTTATTTCCTGCAACATATCATCTTTAAGTTTTCGCTTTTCTTCTTCCAATTTCTTAGACTTCTGAGTAATTTTTATTAGTGATTGTTCTAATTCTTTATAACTTTCTTTCATTTCATTTAATTCTTCTAACAATACATTCTCTTTATTTTTTATTTGGATACCATTATTATAAAGATCCGGATCATTGAAATCTAATTCATTTTTTGTCTGAGGAGAAAAATCGTTGATTTCATCATTTCCAACTTGAAAATTTTGAAATTTGTTTCCTACAAAATTACAAAAACGAAATATAGTATTCATTTTTACGAAGTAATACTCGTAATTTTTCTTTTTTTTTTGTTAAATTTGTTACTTATATATGAAATTATGTGATAATTAATAATTTATCACATTTATCACTTATAAAAATCAAATAATAACTTAGTTTGTTCCATTCAGAGATATTTATGTCATAAATCATATATCGTGTGAAAATGATTCTTGAGTAATCAGGTTTATACGTTATATTTACAAAACTCTCATTACTTTTTATTCCAATTTAAGTATAGCTTTATCTAGTTTGATCAGTACTAAAAAAAAACCTTTACATATAGAATAAACTCTTTGATACAAGCCACATAAAAAGCTTATCTTGGTTGGCTACGCTATTACCAAATATTATTTTGTGCACTTTACAAGAAGAAATATTTTCTTTGGGTTTTTATTATCGTTTTAATTATTATTTCACTCAGTTTCGTTTGTAAAGTTTAATGACTTACATATTCTCATGTTATTTGATTGTAATCATTTTAACAGGCAAAAAACTTAAAATAACTAAATAGACATCAAACGCCAAATGGAAATTGACCTTTGCTTCGTTATGGACTGTACCAGTTCTATGGGGGGCCACATTAAAGGTGCCAAGAATGCTATCGAAAAGGTGGTAGAATACATGGCAAATATGAAACCAACGGTTATAGTTCGGGTCGGTTTCTGTGGCTACCGTGACCACTGTGATGGTCCTAACCGCCTACAAATTTTTGATTTCACCAATTCTTGCGATGATTTTAAAGATTATCTATCGGGTATTTCAGCTACAGGTGGTGGAGATGCTCCGGAAGATGTCCTAGGTGGTCTTAACGCAGCCGTAAACAGTATAACATGGCGAAATCCTACCCGCGTCCTTTTACACATCTGTGACTGTCCGCCACATGGCCGTCGTTTCACTGGTTTGCTAGACGATTATCCAGATGGAGACCCAACTGGTCTAACTGCAGAACAAGTACTAAGAGAAATGCGATCAGCAGGCATTTACTACTTTTTCGGGAAAATCACGGAATATACTGAAACGATGACCGAAGAATTCCAAAGCATAGTTGGAGAGTATCCGGTATTTGATATCAAGAGCACTCCAGACCCAGAGGGATTAGTAGAAAAATTTTTTGATGCTGCTTGTTCAGCTATCAATACTGCTATCACATTAAGAGAATCACATTGAGAAACAATGTTTTTGTTCTACAAATAGCAGTCTAAATTGCTATATTCTATTATTTGATGTTTTTATACGTAATAAGATTCTAGTCCTGAATTTTATAAATTAAGCTAATTATCAAATCAAAGTTATAGATTTTGAAATTTTCATCTAAACAATGAATTATAGAATATCAAATAATAATTCTGTGTTAATAATATTTTCTAGGACTAAAAGACTTACAGTTGACTTCATTTGAACTGCTGATATTTCGCAGAAATACATTACTTTGCAAGTGTATAACTGAAAATTCAAATTCGTCTAATTAGAAGTAGCACATACAGTATCTACACGTAATTTATCGTCCTGTAGAGTAATTATAATACTTTCAAAAAATATTCTCTGTCTTTGGTTCTTGAACATTTAACGAAATAATTTTATTTTGCGATATTTTTTGTTTTTAAATTCTTGTTTTGGCCACCATCGTAAAATGCTTATTGATATTTGGACTCTTAAGTTTGACATCTTCGCCTTTTAACCTACGTAAATTATACTGTATCTAATCTAATATACTTCTAATATGTTATTTTGTACTTCAATTATTTAAATTTTTGCCGAAATCTCTTTTTGATCTCTCAGTTATGTTCCAAATTATTACGATCCTTTAAATGATTAAAATTTCATTGATAAATTTCGAATTCTCGCTTTTCTTTTTCCAACTATTTCTCGTATTTTATTTTATCTTTTCATAATAATATTAATGAAATTTCCCTTTCCCTATGAAAATTCACTTCAAGTTGTATAGATCGATATAATTTAAAATCACTATTTAATTCTTCTATAAATGCAGAAATGCAGACATCTTTTTAATTATTCGGATTTAGTTTATTGATGAAAAATTCGTTGATTAAGTTCAAGTTTTTTTTTCTAAGGAATTATCCGAATAAAAAATATATATATATATATCGAATACTAAATTATTCAACATTTTAACGGACCAAATAACAGGTTTGATTGATATTGCATATATCAGATATTGATATGATATGTCATAAATCATATACCGTGTGAAATTAATGTTTTCAAAGCCTATCTCTTATATCAATAAGACTTTCCCATTTTATATTACTCTTTGAGTATAGCCTTATCCAATTTTGTCAATCTATCAAAACATAAAAAAGGTACACAAAATGCGCGTGTTACACAAAAGTCATTACATACGTGTTTATAAAGTCGTACTTTTCATTATAGTTTTCATTCTTTAGGGTTTGATTGTTATTTCAATTGTCTGTTATTATTTTGTTGAAATTCGTTAGTTAAAGTTTTAATAACTTCATACTTATTGACTGTTATACATGTTATTTGACAATAATTGTTTAATAGGCCAAAAACTTATACTTGAAGAAAATTAAATAAACATCAAACGCCAAATGGAAGTTGATCTTTGCTTCGTTATGGACTGCACCGGTTCTATGGGGGGCCACATTGAAGGTGCCAAGAATTCTATCAAAAAGGTGGTAGAATACATGGAAAATATGGAACCAGCAATTAAGATTCGGGTCGGTTTCTGTGGTTACCGTGACCACTGTGATGGCTCTAATCGCTTACAAATTTTTGACTTCACTTATTCTTGCGATGAGTTCAAAAATCGCTTATCGGGCGTTTCAGCTTCAGGTGGTGGAGATTCTCCGGAAGATGTCCTAGGTGGACTTAACGCAGCCGTAACCAGTATGACCTGGCGAAATCCCACCCGCGTCCTTTTACACATCGGTGACTATCCACCACATGGCCGTCGTTTCACTAATTTGGGTGACGATTATCCGAACGGCGACCCAAATGGTCTTACTGCAGAACAAGTGTTAAAGGAAATGCAATCAGCAGGTATTTATTACTTTTTCGGGAAAATCACGGAACATACCGAAACGATGACCAGAGTGTTCCAAAGCATAATTGGAGAGTATCCGGTGTTTGATTTCAAGATCACTCCAAACCCAGAGGGATTAGTAGAGAAATTTTTTGATGCTGCTTGTTCAGCTATCAATACTGCTATCACATTGAGGGGGGAATAAGTTTTTGTTTACCAATAGCAACTTAAATTGCAAATTAATACTAAATACCGTATAATAATTATTTAGTGTTTTTATATAATTTATTTCATCACAATTCGCTTATTCTAAATAATAAGGATTCTGAACTAATTACAAAAATCAGTTATTAATTTCGAACTTGAACCTTTAAAATAAGTAGTTTGAATATCCTATTGGTTTACTGCTGGAAATAAATACTGACAATAATCGTTAAACAATGAATTAAAGAATATCATCGTATATTGCATTTTACAAAATCTTAAAAGTCTTACGCTATGTATAATAATATTATTCGTTGGCTTCATTTGAACTGTAAGTGTATATATATTTTTTATACCTGAAAAATTCAAATTTCGTCCAACTAGAAGAAAGTGGCAAATATATACGCGTAATTCTTCGATATATCGTCCTTTCATCATATTTGGATTAACCATAATACTTTCAAAAAATGCACTTTTTGTTTTTTAACTATTGAACATTTACACATTATAATCGTTCGAATTTGTTGTGATATCAAGTATTGAATTGATATTTAGATGCCTCTTTAAGTTTGACTTTTAATCTATATAATTATATTTGACTTACATTCTAATATTCTTTCTTGTACTTGTTTAAATTCCTGCAAAAAAATCTTTTTTGGTCTCTTCTAAATTAGTATTATTTCATACCTGTTTAACTTATATAAACAATCTTTAACTAATTAAAATTTCATTAACAAATTTTATTTGTCGAGTTTTTGATTTTTCCATTTCCCTTTTCTTAATTAATTTGCATAAATTAACTGTTAATTTATGGACACGAGCCAGGTCAAGTGACCTGGGTTTGACTTGACCCTTTCGGAATACTACATCCTATAGAGGTTTCAAATCAACCTAAAGGTCTCAAACAAATATTTATTGAAAGAGGATTATAGCATAATGGTTTATGTCTTGATTGTGAATTATGCAAAGGAAAAAATAAACAAATAGATCCAATAAGAATTGACTGTTATGCAACCAGATTTTCTTGCACAAAAATCAAAATTGGAAACAGTAATTGAAGAAGCTAGACACAAATGTATTTTTTACCTAAAATTTCATTGTAAATTGAATTTTATTGAAATGTATTGGAAAAAAGTAAAAAGATATACATATGAATACTGTGATTATATATGGAATAGCTTGCAAAAAACTGTTCTAAATTATTAAATTCTATTCCATTAGTTGAAATAAGAAATTTTGCATGAAAATCATAGAGATATATAAATATTTATAAAAAGGAATTACAGGAAAATTTTGCTGTATTTGCAGAAAAAAAATATAAATCTCATTTACATTCTAATTTATCATGTAATTTTTATTTCTTCAAATAATGTAATTAATGTAAATCTATAATTTAAAATGATATAATACTATATAATTAATAAACCTATTTTTTTGGTAATAATACTACTATAACAATTGTTTGTTTTTGCTTTTTTTTTACATAAAGCCACAAAAACAAAAAAAAAATAAATAGTTTTTATTACTGTAAATATTAAACTTGTTACTTTGAATTTTATTTTTACAAATCACTTGAAATAATACTTTTTTAAACTTTTTATCATACAAATAATAATTTTACTTTGAATAAAAATAAAGAATATAAAAGTTAGTATTTCAATATATATTTTACATTTGTGTAATTATAAACTTATGAATTAATGTAATTTTATATACAGTTAATTCTTTATAAATACACTCTTTATAAATGCATACCCTCTATAAATGCATCTTTTATCTAGTCCCAACTTAAACCTTAATGCTAAATGCATGATTTATATATATATATTCTGTAAATGCATTCTTCATAAAAAAATTTTATATACTTTACTAAAAATAACTAATTTTTTGAAATATTTTTATAGACCTAGATACAGTGGCTTTCAAAATAATTGTGCAATTATTTTGTAAAATTTTCAAAATATATCAATATATTTTTAAGGTATTTTTGAGATTAACATATTAAAATAATATCAAAGTTAATTATATTATAATAATAAAATAATAGCAAAAACATTAAAAAATTATTGTGATATTATTTTGAGTTATTTTTATAGACCTAGATACAATATAATTACAAAATAATGACAAAAGTATAACAAAAATATTTTGATGTATTAAATGTATTTTTGTAGTATGTTAAAATTATTACAAAATCATTTCAAAAAATTAACCATTTTTAGTAAAGTAGTTTACTTATAAAATTTTTGTATTATCTTAATTTTAGATTAATATTATATAGATTTATATATTCTATAAAAGCGTACCTTTTTTAAATGTACTCTTATACCTGATTCCAAAGGGACTTGCATTTATAGAAAATTGACTGTAAATTTAAAAGACTTTAATATAACTGTCCTTCATATTTGACTTATTTTAAGTTTAAAATTAGAAGATTTTAATATATCTGAATACTCTTTATTAACTTAACTTATAAAATTAGTTGTTAGTTTATATTTTAATTCTGTATTATTATTAGAATTAAAATTTACATTACTAATATTTATTTTCTTTATTTTTCTCAAAAAATTAAATCATTCGTCAATAATATTAAAGTCTAATTAATCATACTATTATTATTTATATTATTGTTGTTATCTTTATCAATGTCATTATTTTTATCATTCTTGATATTTCTATTTAAAAAGTTCGTTAATAATTAAATAAATAAATGGGTTATATTTTAATAAATCTTAATTTGTATCATTTAAAGTTTCAATATTACTAGGATGGTTGGTAATAGTATTATTAGTACTTTCTATAAAATAAGAAAAATAATAATTATTTTATGTATTTTATAAATAATACAGTACATATAACTTAGTCACAACAAAAAAATTTTTAAGTGGCCAAATTTAAAATATCAATTATACTACATAATACAGTAAATTTGCAATTTTATTGTCTAGATTTGTATAATTTAGATTATAATTCTTAATTCTAACCAGACTTTCTTTATCTTCAGAGAAAATTGGCGATAAAAATACATTTGTAAATAATATGAAATGAAATCATAACACAGATCATTGTATCAAAAATTATACAACCTGAAAAAAAATAAATATTAGTAGTCATTCTTTCTATTTTTGGTTAAAATCTTTAACAGATTTGTATAATTAAAGATAATTTTAGCCAGATTTACACATAATTTTGGTCAAAATAAAGTGGTCAAATATTTAATTTAATTGTAAAATATTTTAACTTTGAATTGTTACTACTTTAATAAAAAACATTTTATAAAAAATTTAAACTTATAGCTTTGTTAAGCTTATCTTATTTATCATTGTATAGTTATACTTTACATTTATCATTTTTTTTGAGTAAGTAGTAGTAATTTGAATTTTATTAATTTTAGTTGTTATAACTAAGTTGTATATACTATAGTAAAAAAAAAAAAATAAACCTTACTTTTTTCTTAGAATATAATTAATTACTATTATTTTTGAGATCTTTAATATCTATCAAAAATTTAAATTTTACATTTTAATTATATTATATAATATTATAAAATAACATTAAACCTTAACATATCTGAACTTCTAACTTTTTATTATATAATAATAATACTTTTTATTTATTACTAATAAAATCTTTATAAAAAAAAAAGAATTTTACTTTTTGTTTCCTTATAAAAAATAAAAACATGAAATAGACTTTATTAAAATGCTTTTTATTTGAGTTTTTCTTATATTTTATGATGTTTTTTCTATAATCTACTATATAATAATTGTTTTCCTGTGTGACAGTCACGTTTAGATTACATATTTATATCTGTGTTCCCGTAACGTTTAGACTACGAATTTATACCTGTGCACCCAAATGACTGTATAAAATCGCGTATAACATTTTAACAGTCGTAGGTCGTACCGATCACATATATCAGATATGTTTATCTGACGTTGCGGAGCAACGGGTTCAACGGCTAGTTTTTGAATAATGATATTCCAGATTTTTATTACTGTATTTATTATGATACATACTTAAATGTACATTTTAACAGCTTTAACTTTTACAATATCAGAAGAAAAAGTAGATGATTTCTCGCTATAATCACTTTATCTCAGATTTTTTATCACTATATTTAGTATATTATTAATAAATAATAACAAGTCGTGATTGAATTAGTAGGTAACGTCCTGTGATTACTATACCAGCAAGCAACTTATTTAATAAGATATTAATAATAAGTGAATAATTTTAATTTTCTAAAGTTAGTGGGAAAAGTCCTTTAAATATGCTATGATCAAAAAAAAAAAAAAAATAATAATAATATTTATAATTAATTTATCATCGAACTTATTGCATCATTCATTATTTTCGTATTTAAATTTAAGTGCAACCAATTTATTTGGTGCCATTATACTGTAGTCAACAGATCATAACATTAAAGACTTAACTATTTGGCTTTGTTTCCTTTACATCACGTAAATTCAAAATATTTTTGTTTTTGAAACCATTTCAATTTAGAATAAGACTTTATTACATAATCAAGTTCATCTAACTGCATTGCACAATAAAACACATAGCGGACTCGGAAATTATAAAATGCAGGGTTAAACATTAAACTACTACTTGATAAATTTAAAATTAATATCCCTTGTACTGTAACAAATTCGTATTTCAGCGATAAATTTAAATAAAAAAATTCTGCAACAAAGTATGATACTGTAAAATGAGATAAAATATAAATTAAGGATAACAATTATTGTATTATAATAAGCAAACTTTAAATCAACCTGGATAAACACAATTTTCGGTTTCATTGATATTTCTGATGGACCAAGTTAGTCTGGTTCGAATACCTTTTATATGTAAATGCATATCGCCACAAAATTTTTGTCCTACAAAGCCATCCCCCACCAAAAAAAATAATCCGTACATAATACAGCGTCATGAGGAAAACTATCTAATTTAGATCAGATTGGTATCCTACTGACCAAAATGAAGATGTCAATTCTCCACTATACATACTTGATCCGCCATCATAGCATTGTCTATATGCTACATTTTGTTGCCAGTCAAGAACCCTGTAAAAAAAGTCAATCCGTTTTTTATATTCCATCTTTTTTTCGTAAAAGGCTCATATTTTCGGAATTTATAACCTTATATCGTGGAATTTATCTAATTATTTACATTTTCCGTGAATGGATCCGTGAAAGGCTCATTTTTACGGAGTTTTTACATAAATAACGGATAAAATTTTTTATTGGGGAAAATTAACGCACGAATTTTTCATGTCAGGAAGATACGCACGATATTCGTAATTAACTTTATGTGGTGGATAATGACGATAAGTCGGATAAGAGATAGAAATTTTGATTATGGCTGATAAAATCAATATTATACATAAACAATGTATTCAACTTTATTGTTCCAGGAGAGTAGTCAAGATTTTTTCTCTATTTTTAAATATTTCTAATGCCGTATATCATCTCTATAAAAAAATCAATTTGATTCTCCATTTTTGTGATCATCACGCATAAATCACGCGGATCTATCCTGTAAAAAAAGTTAATCCGTTTTTTATATTCCATCTTTTTCCCGCAAAAGGCTCATATTCTCGGAATTAATAACCTTATGTCACGGAATTTATCGAATTATTTTCATTTTCCGTGAATGAATCCGTGAAAGGCTCATTTTTACGGAGTTTTTACAGAAATAACGGATAAAATTTTTTATGAAGTCAAAAAATCAAAATTAGTTTATTGATTTTCAATATTTTATTATTATATTACTATCTTACAAAATATTTATAAAAAAAAAATTAACAATTAAAAAAGTATAATGAATAAAATGGGATCCGTGGGTAAAAATCCCGTGTGTCCGATCTTAGTATAGTATGATTTTGTAAAATAGTATTTTTGTTAGTACATATGATTTTTGTACGTACTACTTTTGATTGTTAAATATAGAAAAATTGTACGTATGTAGTGAAGAAAAAAAAATACTTTTTTACCAGCCTCGTCATACACTTTTTCGATGGCGCTCGCTCATTCTTTAAAATATGAAAGTAAAAATTTAAATAAATATTTTTATTTTTTATACTAGCATATCGTTATTTATGTGCATTTATCTTTAAATAAATACTATCATACATACATATTATTATATATTGTGATAAGTACTGTATATATGTACCATAAAAAATCATACATACAAAGTAAAAATTCCACAAACATACTAACTTACAAAATCGTACTATACTAATATTATATATACTCGTCAAAATCTCGACAGGTTAGATACTATTGATATTTTGTTTTAATTATTAAAAATCTATCTTTGCAAGATAATTTAATAGATTATTTAATAGATTATTTAATATATTATTTATATGTATTATTCGGGTCTGGTACGAAATCCCGAACTCTAATGCTAGTCAAACACATCGTGTGACTCTGCATAATTCTACATAACGCGGGCCATTTGTCGGGATTTCGTACCATTCGGGATTTTGTACGGATCCCCCGGTTCTTTTCGTTGTAAAAGCCGCTAGCTGCTAAACTTTTGACATTAATTTCGTTTGGAAGGAGGCCTTTTCGTTCTTTTTACTTTGGAAAAGTGTCGATAAGTGTTATATGAGTAATTGTGTATGAAATAATGTGATAATTTAAGTATCACTTGATTAACAGGTCAAAATAACAGGTTTTATGTTAAGAGCTTTTTTTGTCATTCAAAGAGATTTT
Source organism: Oehlia diaphana (assembly GCA_003833135.1). Lineage (NCBI taxonomy): Eukaryota > Fungi > Glomeromycota > Glomeromycetes > Glomerales > Glomeraceae > Oehlia > Oehlia diaphana. The sequence continues at coordinate 14,964 of QZLH01001002.1, read as the reverse complement.
GCAAATACAATATTTGTAATATTTGTCATAAACCATAAACAATATGAAAAATGATTTTGGGTTACAGATTTATTTTTAAAGCTTATCTCATTATCTATGATACTTTTACCATTTTACATTCCTCTTTGAGAGTAACCTTATCCAATTTTGTCAATCTATCAAAATCATAATGAAAATTTTAAAAAAGTACACGAATGGATGTGTTGCACAAAAAAACCATTACGTATGCTTTTATAAAGACGTACTTTCCTTTCATATTATTATTCTCTATTTTTCAAGAAATATTTTTTTTTAGGTTTGTAATTATCTGTTATTTTTAATTGTCTGTTATTATTATTTTACTAGTTAAAAATTTTAGTGACTTACACATTTATTATATTTTTATTGTTTAATAGTTGAAAAACATAACTCGAAGAAAAATTAAATAGACATCAAACACCAAATGGAAGTTGATCTTTGCTTCGTTATGGACTGTACCAGTTCTATGGGGAGTCACATTGAAGGTGCCAAGAGTTCTATTAAAAAGGTAGTAGACTACATGGCAAATATGAAACCAGCAATTGTAGTTCGGGTCGGTTTCTGTGGCTACCGTGATCATTGTGATGGCTCTGATCGCTTACAGATTATTGAGTTCACCACTTCTTGTGATGAGTTCAAAAATAATGTATCGAATGTTTCAGCTTTAGGTGGTGGAGATGATCCGGAAGATGTTCTGGGCGGACTTAACGCAGCAGTGACCAGTATGGCCTGGCGAAATCCCACCCGCGTCCTTTTACATATCGCTGACTGTCCACCACATGGTCGGCGTTTCACTAATATGAGTGATACTTATCCAGATGGCGACCCAAATGGTCTAACTGCAGAACAAGTACTAAGAGAAATGCGATCAGCAGACATTTACTACTTTTTCGGGAAAATCACGGAATATACCGAAACGATGACCAGAGTGTTCCAAAGCATAATTGGAGAGTATCCGGTATTTGATATCAAGAACACTCCGGACCCAGAGGAATTAGTAGAAAAATTTTTTGATGCTACTTGTTCAGCTATCAATACTGCTATTACATTGAGAGGGGAATAATTTTTTTTATTACTAATAGCTTAAATTAATCAAATTATCAAATCGAAAGCTTAAAGTTTATATTTTTTAAATTATTTTTACACGAAATAAATAAAGTTTCTAAGTTAAAAAACTTTGAACTTAAAGTCCTTCTAATAATTCTTTAGATTTTTTAAAAATCTACCGCAATTTGAGCAGTTTCATTTAAATCAGCAATTGAAAAATAATTTCTTTCGAAGTAGATGCCAGATGTATCTAACTTCGAATAACATTTGCCAATTTAAAATGCATAAAAAATTTGAAGATTTGTTGTAATAATAATGATAGCCTTCTTTGAAATTGAAAATGATGGTAAGTATCTTTACTTTTTAATTTTTCTTTGTTTTATGATAGTAAATATTATCATCCATTAGATTATTTGACAAAAGAACTTGAGTTGGATATTGGTGACAATAATATCATATATCATTCTTTTATATATTGGATCTGATATGTATATGTACATATAATTGTTTGCTTAAAACTATTATCATCTCTGTGTAATAATTTTATTCGATCACTTCTTTCTTCGTTGGTTTCATTCAGACCGCTGATATTTCTCTGATATTTAGCGGAAATACTTTTGCAAGTGTATTTATTCTAATTTATGTCTGAAGATTTCAAGTTTTGTCCAACTAGAAGAAAGTAGCATATATCTACGCGTAATATTTCGATTTTATCATTCTTTCATCATACTTGGATTAACCATCACTCATCAAGGAATTCACTTAATTCTGGCCCTTGACCATTTAGCGAAACCAGCATTAACTTTACGATACTGATTTGTAAAATTATGTCATACAAATATTTCATCATTATCAATTATATTGTTAAGCCACAATTAACGCATTTTATTATCGATATATATTACACATATAACTTCATCTTGTTCCGATTCAAATATAAAGATTTTACCTTGGATTTCAGCCGATCCAATGCTCTACGATGTAAAATGGATTTAATAAAAGCACTTCTTTAGTGTTAAGATCCATATTAGTAGATTTCGAATTAATAGTATTCAAACATCGCTAAACGAATAATTGTTACGATATCAAGTGCCGATGCTTCTTTAAGTTTGATATTTTCGGCTACTAATTTACATAAACCATTTCTCTTCTTATCTAATTATTATAATGTTAATATTCTCAAATTTTCGTGTACTTGTCTAAATTCAGTCTTGCAAAAATTTCTTCTTTGACTTCAATTTTTTCAATTGTTTCTCGTATTATATTTATTTATTTATTTATTTTTCTAGTGGATTACTAAAGAATTTTGAAAATTTTCTGATTTCTTGTGATATTCACTTTCAAGTTTTGTAGATTGATATAATCCTTATATCGATACGGACATCTTTTTATTCAATTCATTCGGATCTAATCTTTTCTTGGTTAATGTGAAATCCATCGATTGACGTTTATTTTTAATGTGCCTATCCGAATATAAAAAAGAGATCGAATATATAAAACAATGATTCCACGGAATTAAAAAAATATCATTATAATATTAAACTAAAAAAAGAAAAGATATGACAATAATACGATGATAACATATATAACTGGGATGCTACTCTATCATGTGGCCGAAGGCCACATGATATACATAACATGACCATACAACTGGTTTTATTTTAAGTTTTTATTTTATTTATTATTTATTATTATTTTTTTCTGTGACTTTTAGAGATTTAGCAATTGTCATAAAATCCAACAGTGATTTTGAATTACAGGTTTTACAAGAAAACTATTCTAAAAATACTTTCTTTTATTCTTCATTTTATTCTCTTATTTCTCTTTGAGTTATAGCCTTAATCCGTTGTCCAATTTTGTCCTTCTATCAAATAAAAGCTTGTAATAAAAGTGTGTGTTTATAAAGAGATACTTTTCATCATATTATTTTATTCTTTGTAGTTTTTCAAGAAGAAATATTTCTTTAGGTTTGTAATTGCTATTTTAATTGTCTGTTATTATTATTACTGAAATTCGTTAGTAAAAAGTTTTCATTTATTGTCATATTGTTTAAAAATGTTTAATAGGTCCAAACTCGAAAAAAAAATTAAATAAACATTAAACGCCAAATGGAAGTTGACCTTTGCTTCGTTATGGACTGCACTGGTTCTATGGGGGAATACATTGAAGGTGCCAAAGATGCTATCGAAAAAGTAGTAGAATACATGGCAAATTTGGAACCAGCAATTAAAATTCGGGTCGGTTTCTGTGGCTACCGTGATCACTGTGATGGCCCTATCCGCTTACAGGTTTTTGATTTCACCTATTCTTGCGGAGAATTCAAAAATTATCTATCGAATGTTCCAGCTAGAGGTGGTGGTGGAGATGGACCGGAAGATGTTTTGGGCGGACTTAACGCAGCCGTAACCAAAATGACCTGGCAAAATACTACCCGCGTCCTTTTACACATCGGTGACTTTCCACCACATGGCCATCAATTCGATAATCCAGAAGATGACTATCCGGACGGCGACCCATATGGCCTTACTGAAGAACAAGTATTGAGGGAAATGCGATCGGCAGAAATTCATTATTTTTTCGGCAAGATTACAGAATATACAGAAACGATGATCAAAGTGTTCCGAAGCATAATTGGAGAATTTCCAGTGTTTGATATCATGAGCACTCCAGATCCGGAGGGATTGGTAGAAAAAGTTTTTGATGCTGCTTGTTCTGCTATCAATTCTGCTATCACATTGAGGGAATAATTTTTTTTTTTGATTTACCAATAAGCTCATATATTAGTATCAATTCATTTTAGAGTGCTAATAAAATTCTTTTTTTTTAAAAAAAAAAAAAATATATTCACGTTTTTGTGAAAATTATAAATTATGCTAATTATTGAATCAATTATCAATGATTAAAAAATTTTAAACTTGATTAACTTGATATCGCTATAAAGTCATTATTATGAGTAATTTTAATATCAGTTATACACAATACAAGCAAGTACTGTATATCATCGCAAGTTCATTCGAAACATATCAGACATGAAAATAAATTCATGCACTAATCATAATTGTTTTAATTAACAAATATTCATTAAAAAAATTTTTTTTAAAGACCTTTAAAAGCCTTTATAAAAATAATGAAATTAATTAAATGGAAAATTTTCATAAATAACAACACTCTTAGGAAAAAAAATATAGTGAACAACATATATATAGTCATGAAAGAAAAATATATAATTGCTTACTAATGTTTATATATAGCAGATAGTATATTTTTGAGGTTATCCCAAATTTCAGTCAAACTTATTAGCACGTGATATACAATGGTGGTATAAAGGTTACACAAACTATTTTTTTTTATAAATTTCTCATAATTCAACGATTTATGTTTAACGCGAAAACTTTTTATTAAATTATATCAGATATTTCTTGGAAAGTAAGAGAAATGGGAAAGAAGAAAGAAAAGAATTCAGAACCACGTTTAATACAACATAGAGAAATATATCAACGAATGAATTTTCTTTATCAAGCAGCAACATTAATGACAACAATAAGTGCAAATATAACACAACCATCACCAATACTACCTACAACTTCCACGTCTCAACAACCTTCCCTATTATATTCTTTCTCAGAACAAGAGCAAGAATTACAACAAGGACAATCTAAAATAATAAAAAGTAATGCAACGACTAACAAAACTAACTTGGATAATACGAAAAATTTAGCTTCGTTAGGTAGATTTTATATAAATACCATGAAGACGATTGGTACGAAACAAGTTTTACGTATAGATCCTTCAATAAAACGTACAATTTGTAAAAGATGTGAAACAATTCTGTTACCTGGAGTAACATCTAAAGTTCGAATTAAATGTAAGTCATTTTATCCGTTCATTTATGTATTAATAAATCTCTTAAATTCTCTCTAATTTAACTAATTGATATTAGCCCGTCCTGAACCTCACCTTCAAGTTATGTGTACTGAATGTAATACTTCAAAAAATTATTCTGCTCGCAAAGGTTATCAATTATTTTCTGAAAAACCCGAAAATATCTTCGGATCAAATGAAACATCATCAGGAGAAAATGAAGTTACACAACAATCATCTCATCATCAGAAAAGAAATAAATCAAAACAAAAAAAAAGTTATAGTTCAGAGTCAAAAGAAAAAATAAATAAATAAATAAGGTATTTTAACTAATAAATTCTTAACTTCTCTATTTCATAAAATTTTTTTTCTTTTTGAATAATGAAACAAGTAAAATAATAATAAATGACATTAAGAAAATAAAAAAAAATCTCTTTCACAGTAAAAACTCCCATTAACTAATAAATAAAATCCTTCTTAAATTAAGTGTTATTATTAACTATTCTACAAAAAATAATGCTGAACAAATAAAAACAACAAGGTATAGTGGTTGTAATGTAGGATTGGGTTATAAATAATTTTTTTTTCTCTTGTGTCACTACTGTTATTCATGATTCAAATAAGTAATAAAAAGGGTAATAAAAACAATAATATTACTGAATAATAATATAAAATAATGTGAATCGTATAATGTTCCATTCTTATTTGTCGTTACTTCATTTTTCTTTAAATCCTTGCCGAGTCAACTAAATTGATCGTTAATTTTTGAAAAGAATGGACTCATAAATTCAAAGAATGCAAACTGTGATGGATTTGTTCCATATTTATATACGAATTTACTAGCCAAATAAGATCCAAATATGGCTTTTACGTAAGGTTCGGGTACTCTTTCCAGTAAAGTATCTAATCCTAATCTGTCAAGGAGTAATTGTGGGAATGCATCTCTTAATACGGTTTTTCTTAATGGTTCATTTGACCATAGAGATGATTGTTGCATATTTTCGTTTAGATCTACAATGGCAAGACTGAGTTCGTCAGAAATAATCGATCGTGGTTTACCAGTTCTTCGATGTTCTCTCCAAATACATTCAAATTCTAATTCTGCATTCTTTTCAATAACTCGATGAACTTCTTTAATATATTCATTATAGAATGCTGGAATAATATTATCATGGACTTGCATGTTCTTTTCAAACTCTTCATCTGTCAATGCAAGAGCTGCTAATACTTCCAAAGAAGATGATGTGACACCACCTTTGTTGGCTGATGCATCCTTAAATATTATAGCACCAGCTTGTTCTAATCTAACACGAGCTTCTTGAGTAAAGAAGAGATTGGCACCTTCTACAATATATTTGAACCTTGGTTTACCATTTTTATCAAGTAATAAATTAACATTGCTAAGATCAACAGCTTCCGGTCTACCGCCACATGGAACAAAGAGTTCAGCTGAAACAAGATTCATTAGATGAAAATTATTACGGAATAATAAACCGTCTTCTACAGCTTGGCCACCTAATAATTAAAGAAGGAAAAAAAATTTTTTTTTAGGAAATTTTATAAATTATAAATTATAATATTGCAAAGAGAGCTTTTATATTTAACATACTTGGTAATTTTATATTCTGTTCATCTATTAAAACTTTAAATCCATTTGGTGACAATTTAGAATCCTCGAAACGTGAAACTGTCAAACGATTTTGAGCCAATCGTTTTAATTCACTTCTATCAATACCTTCAGGATCACATATTACACCACTACCATCGACGATAGCTAAAAACAATGCAAAAATTGGTATTTAATATTCTCATTGAAAATATATAAGTCAATTAATTTTTAACCACATACCAACTGTGCGGTCCTTTGAAATTTTAATTTCATTGCTACCCAAATCACCATCAGGTCCACCAGTTTGGAATTTTGAAATCTTGGATTCCTTGAGACCAAATTTTCTATATATTCCGAGTACATACTGATGTACTGAGCGAGTTGTCATACCATAAAGATCATGAGGAATACCACCCATTGATTGACTTTTGCCAGTTGTGAAAGCTTTCCAGAATGAAGCACCTCTTTTGCGAGCATGCGCACTAGCCCAATCAACAAAATTGGCAGTTCCTTCATCTGGCCCAAAGAATAAAATTTCTGGTTTATTGTATAAATCAACAATTTTCTGTTCAGAAGTATAAAATAAATGTATATATATATATATTGTTAATATAAATATAAATTGAAGAGACTCTTAAAAATTCTGAGAGTTATCTTGATATACTTTACCTCTTTAATACCGGGAGTAGTTCCAGGAATCAAAAGATCAAGAATACTATCAACATATTTTTCAAATGCAACCCGATCTTTATCCTGTTGCGAAATGTCCAAGAGAATTGTACCTTTTGAACCACCTTCAGGTATATCCTTATTTTTTCTTTGTTGAGTTGCAGCCAATGCATAATTTTCATCAAAGAGAGATCTCAAATTGATGCTGTATGATTCCTTATTTCTAGAACGAATAATACGAATGCCACCACGGGCGACGTCACGGAATCTCAAGTGGAAACCGCGGAATTCAGAACCAATAACGAGGAACATACCATAAAGTTTGGCGGGATATTCAATTGATGGCAAGAAAGCAGGATTAAGACGGAAGGATAATGCTACTTTGGTTGGTTGATAGAAATTTGTTTTAAGAACATGCTTGTTGAAAATCAAGAAAGATTCAAACACCATAAATTCGTGAACATTTGATGTTGTCTTTTTGATTTTATCCAGAAGTTCATCATCATTGAGCACAACATCAGTTTGAATACGTTGGAATGATAATGTCGGTCTTTTTTTTTTGTTCATAAGCAAAAATTAAAAGAAAATTTTTGTTTAAAACAATTATTGAAACAAAACGTTACAATAAAATATATATATATATATATGTTACTTACTCAAGAGCAGCGGCACGTGGATTAACATAATGAGTTAACGCAAAGTTAATGTATAACAAGTGAATTAAATCTGGATACATTTTTATGATATCTAAAATATATTCACGCGTAAAAGCATCCGAACGTAACCTCTTTTTGATCTTGTTCAAAACTTCCGCATGGACAGGATCATTTTGATCCAAAATATTTGAAAGACTAACATACTCATTACCCAAACGATTAAGGAAATGTTGGGCAAAAATCCAACCAACATAGCCATAAATCGTTTCTTGAACAGACAATTTTCCACTTTGGAAAAAGTGTTGGAATGGTGTAGTAGGCAAACAATAAATAAGTGAAGCTTCTTTAATGACTTGATGAATTGAATGTTCAATCGGAGAAGATTTGGAACTTGGAAGTGGATTAAGATATAGACTCATCACAGTAACACCATTTGAAAATTGTTCTAAAAATGATAATTATTAAAAGAGAATATTTTAACTTTTTTTTTAAAAAAAAAAATTTTTAATAGATAATAAGTAATTACTAACCGACATATTTTCTAGTAGAATAAAGTTCATAAAAATGATAAAGATCTGACATAGCTGAGAAGAAAGATTGAGTACTGCGTTGTCTATAACCAATGACAAGACGTCTTTCACGACTTCCTTCTACTTCAAACATTTCAATCACTGGACCAGTTCTTTTAAGAACAGCTTTCATAACATTTTGATAGATTTCCAAAGTATTTTCAGTAGCCTTTTCCAAAAATGTTCTATCACCCACAAGACGAATGTCGGTTTCTTCGTCAGGAGAAGGATTTGATTTCACAAAATCACATTTAGCAACAAAATAGCAACGAATTTGGGCATTCACGGAAGGTGATACATTTCCACGAGAACGATAAGATTCCAAACGATAAGAATTAGTAGTATTGCTAACATCTAAATATTTAAGATCGATTCTAAAATAAATTAAAATATGAAGTATTAGAATACTAAGGTTTAATAATGATTAAATTAAATCATAATGAATACCTTCTTTCGTGTTGAGGACCAGTTAATTGAGAAATACCAGGACGAGATGTATGTATATATACAGCGGCTTCGTCAGTTTCCCTTTCTAAATTGATATCAAGTTCACTTTGTTGATTCTTCGTATAAGCATAAATCTTTGCACCATATAAGGCCAAAATATGGTTTGCAATAGTATCAATGTTTTCCATAGTAAAATACATGTCATCGATTCCAAGATTCCTATTTAATCAAGTCATGTGAACAAATTAGGTAATGTATAAAAACGATACACGTGAAAAAGTGAGATGAACTATTAACATAACTTACCCGTAGAACCAAGAAACTTCGTGCCTGACAAGATCCTTGGGTATAAAACCTTTTTCTTCCAAGTATTCACAAACTTTAAGCATTTGGTCTGCCTTTCCTTCAAAGATATTATCACTATAACCACTTGAATCTTTTACAATACTATTTGTGGGCATAAATAAACCCGGTACTCCTCGAAATCTTTCAACCATTTCTTAAAACTTTTAACTTATAGAAGTACTAAAGGTATTGTTTTTTAAGGTATTAAGGATGTAGTAAATTAAGTTGAGCTAGTAAAGGAAAATTAAGAAGAGTGGTGGTATTTTTATATATTTTGTTCTTTTCCTTGTTTTTTTTCGGTTATTTCGAGAAAAACGAAAAGAATAAATATATAAACAAAAATTATTAAATTAATTATAAAAAAAAAATGGAAAGAAAATAAAAAGAAAATATATAATCTTTGTTAAAAAAAAATTCGGGATTAAAATTAATGAATTGGGAGGGGAGGGGGTATTTATTTATACGAACAATATAAAGTACGTTATAAATCTACAGATATTAGTGGATGATAATTTAACTTTAAATTTAGGAAAGGAGTTACAATTATAAAATGAACACAGATCTTTTTTTTAAATAACGGTCAGTAATCGATAAATAAAAATTTCTTACAAAATAAAAAAAAAAAGGTATGAATCTCTAATAAAATTGTCTCCGAAATTTGAATGTAAAATCTGTAACCTTCTCCTAATTTTAAATTTACAATGTACTTCCTAATTGGACCTAGAGTTATTAAAAACTTTAGGGATCGATCCCCCACAAAAATTTTTGTTAAAAAATGGAAAATATATATGAATATATATATAAATATTTTATAAATATTTGAAATAAAAACTCGAAACAAAAAAAAAAATAATTATAATAATAAAAAAAAAAAAAGAAAAGAAAAAATCAAAAACTTCTTTTTCAAAAAGCATGTATCATGTGCATCAGAATATGAGATATATGCATTTAGATATTTTGGCCGATCTACACAAACGAAAAAAAATGTATTATTATTTTCAGCCAATATTTTTTGTGATAAAAACTCAATGACGCCCAAAATTTAATCGGAATTGACCGGACTTGAAAAAAAAAAACGAACAAGAAAATAAGAAATATTAGATTATCTTGAAATAAAATCTTAAAAAACTAAAATTAGTAGCGTGGTAAAAAGATGACCGTGGAAAAATTAATTGGATAAGGTTACGATTTATTTATATTAATGACATAATGATCATCATATCGTGGGAATTTTTCCAGTTAAGTAATTGTGGGGTTGCATTCAATGCATATTTTTGTGTATTACAGCCAAGGAAAGAGTAACGGAGAAAAAAAACAAACAATTTAATTATTTTTTTCGTTTAAAAAAAAAAACAATATATTTTTATTAAAATCTTAACAATATATAATATTCTTCTCTTATGATCTAAAAGTAACTTATTTTATTATACAAAATAATCCATTGTGTAAAATGTTAAAATATAAATATTTATAAAAGATTAAAAAATTCAAAAATTTTCTTATTTGAATTTTAAATAACCTACACAACAAAATGTGTCTATTAATGCATTTAACTAAACTATATTTGGAAAATTATAATTAAAGTTAGAACCTAACGCATATATGGAAAAATATAAACAATGCAGTTGAATATAGAAATAACACATGAAAAAAAAATAAATTATCTCACGTGAAATATAGTGGTAATATGTAATTATTAACCGTTTCTTATATTCTTATAATGTAATCTGTCAATTGTTGAAGTTATCATTCTTTACAATGTTTCTGTTAATCAAGTAAATCATTCTCTTCTTTCTTTTCTTTCTTTTACCATCTCCATATTTACTCCGGGTTTTTTTTTTGCTCGAGCCATTTTGATGATTCATTTACCAATTTAAGATTCATTCTTAATACTTGTTATCCAAGAAAAACAAGTAAACTCGATTATAAATTTTATTATTTTTTTTTTTTTTTTTCATTAAAGTTCATATGATTACTGTACAACATAATGACCATTGACTATACGTGGCAATGATTTTTGTGGGGGATGATTTTCGTGCATTCAATAACTAATTCTGGTCTTATAAAAATGATCGTTGGTACTTTGAAGAAAGAAAAAAATAAAGTAACTTAGATGAAGATATCAATTTTTTAAAATTCATGTGAAAAATAATATTTGTTAAAAGATATAGTATTATGATCGTTATGAACTGCATGCATACTTATACGTTCATTATTAAAATTTTACCCCATGTTACATGTTACCCATGTTATTATTTTAAATAAGAAAAACTTTTATTTAAAATGAGAAAATTTTATATATTAATGCTATCACTATTCGTACTTTTTACAGAATGAATTTCCAATTTAGAAATTTAAAAAAATTTTTTGCTATTATGTAATAAACACGTGATTTATATTCCATTTCAATATCGTTGATTGTAGATTTACCGCTGTACATTTTTCACATTATTTCCAAAATTCCTATCTCATATTAGGGCTTTAGTAATTTTTTTTTAAAAAAAGGAGTATTTTATAATACATTTTCTTTAAATAAATTGTTATTCTAATGTTACTTGTTATAAGAACTCAAGTCAGGTATAGTTAGACACATTTTAATGACATAAATGGTCATCTATTAAACTGAAAATAGAAGTTTAATGGGACTATTTTAAATTAAATATTTATGTAATAATTTATTCCATTATTATATTTTAAGAATTTAATTACGATAAATGTATTTTAAGACATTAATTTTCAGAAATCCCCCTTACAGACAGAGGCTAGGCCGCTAGGGTTTCTTGACCAACCACGCGGTGTTAACTTGGCTCACATAATATATTTTACAATAAGGAGTCAAGATGATGCCACCAGGTGGGTCAAGTCTGATACTTTTTCACTAGGTTAGTATTGATCTCTTTCTATTAACAAACCAGTTTAACCAGTTCCGTCTTCCGCTTTTTTAACAACCGTTGTTTAACTTAATAAAAATATATAACTGATGGTTATTAAATTCGTATATAGATTATCCTACATACACAATTTACTAAGAGAAAAATCTAGCCTTTATTTTTACACTATTAGTTAATTTGTTAATAATAATAATACTTTTAATTAATTACAAGGCATTAATTATAGTTAACTTTATTATAATCCCCAATTTTTTCAATATAAAAATTTTATACAAATATTATTTCTTTCTTTCATATAATATAAAGTGTTAAGAAAATAGTTGTACTGATAAAAACCTAAATATCTCAACAATTATAAATGTTTAAGCAGCTGAAATTTTATTTATAAAATTTCATAATATCCTTTATTATGAATCTGTAAACAATTATTATACACATTGAATTTCTCAGAAAAAGGTACAAACTTTTTTTTTTATAAAGCTTGGTAAAAGCTACAAAATAAAAATTCATTATAATTGAATTTTAGTATCATTTAAAATTAAATTATTAAATGATGAGAAATTGATGAAAATCTATTTAAACTCTTTTTAAATATTATTACAAGTCTCCATATCACTTTAGATTATTGAGAAAATTAATATAAATTACAATATAAAATTGAATTTAATTTTATAAATAAAAAAATTTAGTTTAATTTTAAAACCTAATTGATAATAAAGTTTAAACAATTCTTATTATTTCCATTTATTTCTTTATATATAAATCAAATTGTTAATTTAACTATATTTATAGTAATCCATCAAACTAATAATATACTAATTTATATAATATAAAAAGAAAATTTATAACTTTTAAAAAAATATTAATTAAATAAAATAAGTTTTGCTAATTTACCTTCTAGGTTAAATAACCTGAGTTAAATCACCCTCCTAAAATTTATCAATATTTTTTTTTTTTAAAAAAAAATTATTTGTATTATTATTTATTTCACTTTATGTAGATTTTATTTTTATAAAATATAATAACCAATGTTTCTTATATTTTTGACAATATTTTTCATTTTTTATTGTAATCATAATTTACATTTTTTTTAAAAAAATTTGGATAAAATCATATAATTATATAAAATTTACTAGTAGATTAAATCATTCAAGTTAAATCACCCTAAGTTAAATTAGTCTTATACAATTAAAATAATAAATTTTTGTTTAAATATTATTAAAAATAAATTTAGATTTGCATCCTTATATAATATTTAAATTTAACTTCTAAGATAGATGCAATATATATAAATTTTATGAAAAAGAAAAAAATTATATCTCAAATTTAATTGGTATTATAAAATAATTTGATTAATTTTAATTAGCTAATATTAATAAAACAAATGTATTAGCATTAAACTAAAATTTAAAATATATTTAATGCTTTATAAAATTTTATTAAATAAATGTAATATTATACTTTTTCAGTAAATTTCTTAAATTCTATATATTTACAATTGCCATTTTATTATTTCCTTCTTTCTCTTTCTATTTATTTATTATCTGTATTTTTGTAAAAAGCAGTATTACACTTTATTTTATTAGTAAGATATTACTATTTAATATAATTATATTAAATGGTGATATTCCACTTATTCTAGATTATATTATTACTATATAATCTGAGGTATCACCATATAATCTGGGTACCACTATATAATCTAAATAATATAATCTAATTACCACCATATAATCTAAATAATATAATCTAATTATCACTATATAATCTATTTATTTTCGCGTATTAGGTATTTTTTTTATACTCTAACTATCCTTTTAAATCTTTCTTGCTATCTGTATTTATTACTACTATATAATCTAACTACCATCCACCATTTAACTTAATTACCACTATATAATCTAAATACCACACTTTTCTGAGTCATTATTTATATACTAAATTCTATAATAAAAGTTGTTAATCCTCTGTAGTTGTTTAAATATCTGATTTTATGTTGAAGATACTGACCTTCTGCATCTAGCTGGATGCTGGATTCTATATTGGAGTGCTTATTTTTTGTGCCTATTTAGTTGTTTATTTAAATATCAAATTGTGATAAAAAATTAATATTGAGTGGTGCAGTAAATTTACATTTAATTTTAGCTGATACTATGTCATAATTTTGACTGATCTTTAATACACATAATTTGAGAATCCAACTAGGCACCATGATAGTGCTATAGTAGTAACCTAAAACGTTATGGAACTGATGAGAAATTGGTAAGGTGCTAATGTAGTTCTATTAATTTACCAGTTTTAGACCTCTTATATGCTAAGTTTTTATGTTCAAAGTTCTAGCTAAAATTATAGAATAGTGCTGAAGTAGTGCAAATTTGCCAATTCTGGCGCACCCGATATTTTAGCCTCTTCAGCCCATATGACTTCACCATTAAGTTTCCCATGGTACCCGCTAACCAGCCATTTGAGCTTACCTCGGGCAAATTGTTCTCAAAGCCGTCCACAAGGCTAAATTTAACCATAAAACCTAACCATCGCTTCCTACCCTCCAATCTGCTCAGTAAGCCAACCCTGCTATATAAAAATCAGGTGCACCGCTCTGCTATCATTCTTAGCTTCCTATAGCCGCTAGGATAGCAAAAGGTGTGTAAGGTTTATAGCCTTATAGCGTCATTTTGAGGGCATATAGCATGTAATAAAAAAAGGTATGCTAGAATCACTCCAAAAAGTGATTTAATAGGATACAGGCATATTGCATGGTAGCATCCAAAGTCGAATTTAGCTATGAAAACAAAAGGTAATCTAAAGCAATTTTGAGTTATTCTAACAGCGCCAAGTACACAAATAAAAAA